>PVKN010030951.1:0-12620 GCA_004027915.1 Capromys pilorides | reverse complement strand
CACATTCCAAAATCCAATCCTTGCCTCAGGCAATGTTTACCATTCTGTGACATCCCCAAGGTACACCCCAGTTGTTGTCCCGCCTAACCAGCTGGGCAGTCCAGGCAAGCCTCATTGCAAAGCTGTCAGGGCAAAGGCAAGAGGTTACATAATTCCAATTAGCAGGAGCCCCTCCGCCTCTCAACAGCCCCGGACCACTTCATCATCTTTTCCCTCTAAGGAAATAATCACAATTGCCACCAACATCCCAGAGACAAAAGCCGACAGAATAAACACGGTGCTCCCCAGCAGACCTCAGGATTAAAATGTAATCTCAAAATAAAGTCTAATAACTTTCCCCCTTTTGAACACACTTGGAATAAAATTAGCATATAAATCAAAGCTTAATTAGGACATTGTAACAACGAACAGCTCTGGCTGGTATGAAAGGTTTCGGGCCCAATATGAGGCATCAAATAAACACCGTAATTAGAGAACAAAATCAAGGCAGTCTCTTGGTAATCAATCACCCAGCTAGGTTCAAGCCTTTCAGCTTGAGGGTCACCCCTGTTTTCTGTCGCATAGATCTTGCCTTACAGCCAGTCTCTCTCAAGAAACATCCCACACCTTCCAGGCTGAGTCCCTGGCTCCTCTCGGCTCCCAGCTGTCGGTGAGGTTGCTTGGCCCTGAGCAGAGGTGGGGGAAACTTGCACGTTGTGCAGAACAATAGCCCGCACAGCTGCAGAATGGAGCATGTTCATTCTTCAAGCTGCACGAGGCCCAGTAGCTGTTGGTTTTATCCAATCCAGATACACGGCTGCCTGGGCCAGCAAGCCAGAAATCTTGAAGAAATGTTTCTTCTAATTTCAGTATGATCCGGCCACAGTTTCCCAGCTGTTCCCTACACACCAAGCAAATGCCTGTCTTGGGACGTGGGCACAAGTTCCCCCCTCCCTTAAATGCTCTTCTGCCACGTGGCTTTGTTCCTCACTTTCTTCGGATCTTTCTGCAAAAATGTCACTTTCTTAAAGCAGTCTTCTCTAATCCTCTTATCTCAAAGAGTACTTCCTATTGCTTTTAATTTCTTTTGCCTGGGAGTTTTAGGGGCTGCTCCATAGCACCCTTCTACCCTATGCATGCGGTAGCAGAATAAGAAAGAAAAGGCAAGCTAGGTAAGAGAACAAAATCTCACCTTTCTTTCCAATGCAGCTGACGTTCAGAAATGTGGCTTAGAGCCGAGGGTAGGTGGGCTGCTGGGCACCAGTGTGCAGGCAGGTGATAGAGGGGGCGTCCCCTAAGAGGTAGGAGGAGCAGGGAGAGGAGCTCTGGGGCAGGAAGGGAAGAAGAGGGCTCTCCCGGTGGTGGCGCGCTGGACCTCCTCTTGCAGCGGAGTTCCACAGGGGTACCTAGGAGCATCCTCTTGCATGCAGCAGGAGCATTAGAGAGAAGCCACCCCAACTCCCACCTGCTTGAGCTTCTTTCCTAGCTCCTGTTCCCACCCGAGGGAGCCCAGCTGTATGTATTTATTTTCCACTTAGGGCAAACCATGCTGGAGGCTAGGCTTTGCTTTGCTCCCCACTGCACCGAGCTTCTGGGGTCCTGGGCAAAGCCAGGCATGTGGCAGTTGCTGAGTAAATAGTTGAGGAATGAAAGAGCACAAGAGCCTTTACTCATATTTGTTAAGCAATTCTATATTATTTGGTGGTACTATGCTGGGGCTGTCATTGCCTTTAATCCTATAGACTTGGGAAATAGTTTTCAGGGTCTCTTCCATTTCCTTTGGAAGGTTAAGAGTCATTCCCTTGGTCTCCCCTTGCCTACCTGCCTGATTTCTCACCCTTCCAGCGTTCTATCTTCTAATCCCCTCAAGTCTAAGCTTCACGAATGCAGCGCTCTGTCTTGCCTGGTGCTGTATTCTCGGTTCAGTATCTAGTGGCAGCAGCAAGGAAGAGGGGAAGGAAAGATGGGAGGAAGAAGGGGTGGAGGGATGAGCTCCTTTCTTCCTAACCCTCCTTTCCCAGGGCTGGACTTGTCTTCTACCAAGGCCCAGCCCTCTGTGTTCACAGGAGGGAGGAGACATGATCACTTCTACTCGCAGATGAGGTCAGTGGCCCAGAAAGGTCAGGCAATCTGTCCAAGGCCACAGGAGCAAAGTCATAGAAAGTGGCAGTGGGAAAGACCACTACCATCCAAACCGTATAGCTCCAAGGACAACGCCTCTTATGTGGCTGCTTTTCTCTCAAGACCATGTGTCAAACACCAGTTGTGACAAATGTGTGTTCCTTTGGGGGACAATGAGAAAGGAGGAGGAGAGGTTGTGAGCGGAAGCTGGGCTTGGGTTTCCAGCTCCCTAGACAGAGCCTTCTGCAGAGGTCATGCTGGAGCAGGGCAGCGGCACCTCCAGCTTCTCCGATTCTCCCGTTCAGTGCCTCCTGCAGCTCTCTTCAGCCCCTAACATTGTCCCCAGACCCAGTCACAGACCCAGTCAGAGCTTACTGCCTGAGTCATGTTTCCTGAGCATTTCTGTTCCAGCGCTGGTGCTGCTGAGAAAGGTGGTGAGGGGGTGTAGGGCCCCGAGGAAGGGCAGGAGATCGTGCCCAGAGGGCCCCAGCCCAGGGAGGAGGCAGATGCCTGGACACCCACACTGTGACCTGCCTCCTCTGCAGGAGGAGGTGCCGCCTGAAGCCAAGCACCTCTCATCCTCGGCTGAGCTGCATGGCCCTGTGAAGCAGTTGCTGTTATGAGCAGCTCCATTGCACGGGTGAGGGAAGCCAGGCCAAGAGACACAAGCTCCTTATGGAAGGTCCCGCGGAAACTGTAGTGATGGGGAAAGACTCAGGGCAGAGCGAGTCTAGCCGCAAAGGTGAAGCCCGTGAGCTTCTCCTGCCCAGCCCGTCTTCCGTGTTCTCCTCCTTCAGGAGGATCTTGCAACATGGCACCCTCTGTCCCTTTGGCCAGGCAGGTGGACATGGCTCTCCACCTTGCTCACGTTCTGCAGGACCTAATTCTGAGAATCCCTGTGAAGCCTATGTGACTTGAGAGGGAATGGCAGGGAAACCCCACGTGGTCGTCGAGGAAAGAAGGGCCTGTCGCGCAATGCTCTGCACAAATGGACTTCTGAGGTGGGTCCTGGAGGGGACGGGAAGCTCGACTGGTCAGTGAGGTCTTTTTACCCAGGAATCACACTTGCGAAGACTTTGAGGGGGAGCGTTCAGAGAAGCCACCAGCCTCTACAGCAATGGGGGCGGGGTCAGAAGGGCGTGGCTGTATGCAGGAGGTGAGGTCAGTCATGGGGACAGCACCAGATTGCCATGGCAACAGTGGATATCCTGGGCAGGTCCCAAGGCCTCCGCTTGCCTAAAAAATGTCAAAATGAGGGTCATAGGTGGATCAACAGCTCCAGTGTGTATGGAAATGCAGTTAAAGTCCAAAATGTTTACTATTCTTCCACTCCATTAATCCAGAGATGCCTGCCCTGCACGAAACCTTCCCATAGGTGACAAACACACAGGAGCCCAGCCATGACCCCTGGTACACAACCAGAACCTGCCTCGTGCCTTAGGACAGCCCCGTGTCAGGACTGTGTCCCTGAAGCCAACACAGGCCACTTAAAGGAGAGGTTTATTTGGCTTATTTTAACCCGCGGTCAGCTGGCTTCAGGGCAGAAGGGCATGGTGGAGGACAGCCACCTCAGCTGACAGAGGCGAGGAGGTGGAGAGAGGAGGGAGGAAGTGGGGACCAAAATATCCCCTTCCAGGCCCCTCCCCCAGGGACACACCTTTAACTAGGCCCCACCTCCTCGCAGCATACTCAGCTTTCAACTCATCAGCAGACAAATCTGTACTCAGGGAGCCAATCTTCCATAAACATGCGAGTTTGGGGACATCAAAACCTTTTTTTTTTTTTGGTGTGGCCTGTTTAGCCCACCCTGGGGCGGGGCTGGAGCCGCATATGGTGCCGGAATCGAACCATGGTCCCTGTACACTTGCCTAAGCTTGCCTGAGCAGTCGCTTTAGACTGCTGAGCTATCTCACCAGTCCAACATCTTGGATCTAAACCATAGCTCCTGGGGCCAGAGTTTTCGGCCAGCTACCATTTGCATCCTTTCATCAGCAATGAACTCCAGGCTAGGGGCCGGGTGCTGCGCTAGGTGCTCTTACAGAATGGTCTAGTTTGCATCCCACAGAGAAACCCCAGGCATTTTCCAGAGTCTCAGCCGGACCTCCCTGGAACCAAGACGGACACTAATTCACAGCTCCAGATGGACAGCTCTGCACAGTTTAGCATCGAATAAGTCATTGGGGGCTGCTCTGGAAAATGAACTTTGCTAATAGAATCTAGGGTAATGAAATCAATGTCTACAGACCTGTAATTCATTCTGCATAAAATTTACACACTCGACTCGGCTGAAATCTTGTTAAATGACTGTGGTCAGCAAAGCTTGGCCCAAAGAGGAGGTGGAGGATGAACAGATTGGTTCAGAATGCCTTCAGTATCGCCTCCTGTTATTTTTGAGGGTTTTTTTTTTTTTCTACAGAACGAACACAGGTGCCACTGGAGCAGTGATGGCTCAGTTTCTTATTGCAACACAGGAGGAAATCTACCCTCCTTTACTCTGTCCACAAGGCCCTGTGCAAGTCGCCCATTGCCCATTTCTGACACTGGGACTCTTTCCTCTCTCCCTTCTCTAGACTAGCCCTCTTGGTGCAGTTCAAATAAACCGATCTCACTCCCAGCTCAAAGTCTTTCTGTCCTGGGGTTGTTCTGCCTCACATGAAATTCCCCAGATTCTCCCATGACTGGCTCTGATTCTTCTGAAAAGTCACACTCCAGTACCATCTCCCCAGAGAGGTTCTGGCTGACCAGCTTTCAGTCACCCAGGGTAGCACGTGCCACTCTCTGAGATTACCTCGTGCTTCGGATTTACCTTCCCCTGCTGAACCAAAGCCATCATTCAGAACAAAGGCCGAGGCTTGTCCCTTGTTGTGTGTGCCAACCTTGGAAGCTACAGACACAGGCGCAAACCTGAGTCTGTGGTCACTGCTTGATGGGGGTGGGGGGGTTAGGAGGGCTTCAGGATGACCATCATCTAGTTTGCTTTTCCCATGAGATTTAGGGTGTAGCTCTTTGGGATAAATTCCCATGAGTGTTAGCAAAACATGAGGTGGGAAATGATGGATCTTCATCAATGAAGTGATTTCTCAAAGGGAAATATGGCAGCAGGTGACAGACATTATGGGCCTATCTGGCCTATCAGAAGTTGGTGGCTAAGCCCTTGGCCAAGCCAACATGCTCATGTTAGAGGTATTATCTCGTCCTGTTGACCTTTTGGAACTGAAAAGGAAATTGAAACGTATGAGAGATTTGAGACTTGGTGAATTTAATTTTGAAAGTTCTAAGGGGGCGTTCAATCATTTTAGTAGAAAAAAAGTTAACACAGAAAGAAACCCTGGCTGAATCCAAATACCTAGGTGGAGCCTCCCTCTCCGACTTAGAATGAGCATAAAAAGAAATCAAAGAGAAAGATATTATGGACATTTTTCATTTGGGATTTTACAAGCACAGAGAATTTCATATTGAATTTTAATTTCTCAATGGGATCTTAATAATGAAAGGGTACTGCTATTTCAATTTGGAAATGTTTCAGATAATATATATATATATATATATATATATATATATACATATATATATATAGAGAGAGAGAGAGAGAGCAGACAACCTGGTGAGGCATGGGTGAGGTCCCTCTCAATAACTTTCTTGACTCAGCTGCTAAACCCAGTGGATCAACACAGAATAAACTAAAGGGGAACGTAGAACAAGAGAGCTGTTCAGGCCTCTGTGCCCCTGGGTCTCAGCTCTGCTCACTCCCTCGTTATCCTGCGATCCACCACTGAGCTGCATCCAGCCCAGCCTTGCCGTTGCTCCAGGAACAGTGGATTGGTAGCCTGATGGGTCTGAGCCCATGATTGTCACAGGCAATGCTTGTGACATTACTGTTCTTTAAAGGTCAATAGGTATTTACTGGGTGCTCAGTTTGACTTCCCACATTCAGCTGGGACTTCTTGTCCTTAGGAAAATATGGCCTTGATTTTCTTTTTCTCTGCCTGCTCTGTACTTACAGGGCTGCGGGGGGAAGGACATAATATATCCCACAGCTGTTGACATTGAGAGGCAGGGAGGGAGCTCTATACCCTCCTGCACCACTGAGCTTGTTATTCGTAGGATTCAGACTTCAACTGGAGAGAGGAATGGGGAAAAAACACACTTCTGCATCGAAGCCAGACTCTATAATTCAATTTTTGCCGGAGGCCTTGTCTTGGGCAGAACATTTGTACGAGTATTAATCAGGCTCTGCTCGGTTCATATCCTTCTGAGTAGCGCTTACACCCTGGATTGAAGGAGAGGCGGGCAGGGTCCAGCCATTGTCTTGATTTTCTAGCATCTCAAGAAACAAAATCCCCCTCACTGCAATAGCGCAGGAGTCAAGGCTGGGCACCGGGCTTTTCAACCTCAGAGCCTGCTCTCTCTGCCGCTGCATTAGGCCCTAGAGTTGTTTGGCTGGTTTCCTCGCTCACCAGTTTCATGTCCACTTATCTTCCTCCTTGTCAAGGGTCTTGTGCTAGTTCTTTTTTGATTGGCGAAAGAAGTTCCATCAGGAGTTGTTTCCTTAGGGTGAATAGTGTACTTGACAAATCTGGGCCTCAAATATTGTTTCTTTCGCTCTCACATACCAGTAATGATTTGAAGAGTTACAGCATTATAGGGTCTCCTTCTTTTCACTCTCCAAACTCATAAATATTCCTCCTTCCTATTCTAGCTGTTAGTGTTGTAGATAAGACAGTCAATGCCAGCCTAACCTTCCCTCCTTTGTAGCTGGCTTATCTTTTCTGTGAGAAGACTGTAGGATTTCTCTCTTCATTAAAACGTCAGAATTTCAGATATGTATAGGTTTACAGCTTGATAAGAACAGAGCCCCATTGGAAACTATTATTAAATAAGAGGAAAGAAATAAAGGAATAAGGCCAGAGAGATGGCTCAGGGATCTAAAGCGCCTGCTCAGGAAAGCTTAGGTAACTGCAGAGACCACAGTTCAATCCCTGGCAGCACATACTGCGCCAGCCCCACCCCCATAGTAGGCTGAGCCAGCCATTAAAAAAAAAAAAGAGAGAAGTGGGGATATAAAGGATGTAATGAGGGAGAGATAATATTAGAAAATGTTATATACATGAAACATCACATTGAAACCCTATGTTCTGTAAAAGTAATAGACATTAGAAAAAATATTTTAAATAAATAAAATTGAGACTTTGACATCTAGATTCACATATTTCTTCTTGGAATTTTTTTATATCTCTTTGATTATTATCTCTACTTCGTTTGCTGTATTTTCTTCCTTTGTGTTCTCATTTTATGAATGTTTGTTCTGCTAGCTCTGCTTCATAGGCTTCCTATCATTTATCCTCATAATTTCTGGCTTTTTATTCTGTGTTCTGAGAAATTTCTCCACACTGTCTTCTAATTCACTATTTGAGCTCCTAATAACCACTGTCTTTTCACTTCTTTTTAATTTTGTTCTTAAAACTCTTTTCTGTTGTTTGCTTCTAATTTATAGGATCTTTCTCTTATCTGGTTGATTTACCCACTTTCAAATTATCTCTGAGAATACAAATTTCATTTTTTTCTTTCCCTGCATTATTTCTATTTTAGCCAGAAATGTCTGCTTTGAATTCTCTGCCTGATCACCTTCCTTTGAGCTGCTAATTTTCCTGATAGCTATTATGTGTTCTTGTCTTTCTATAATCCTAAATAAAGACTCTCTGCTGACTGAGACTGGTGGCTGACATGGGTTAGTCAGGTTCTCTAGAGGCCATTTTTGAGCTCTTCTGCAAAGCCAGAAAAGATGGACTTGGAAGTGACCCTCTCTTTGGGTCTACAGACAAGCACGGGCCAGTAGACAGAAGGCCCCCACTGGGCCCATACATGGCATTAGCAGCTGCCACCAAAGTAGCCTGCTGCTCATGTAGCCTGGGGAGAAGGTTATGGTCAGACTCTCTGGAGGAGACTGGCAAACCCCCTAAATCCTTCCAATGGCTCCTGCTCACTGCTCAGTGTCACCCCACTCCCCATCCCTAAAGCTCATCATGAATTTCCTAGGCATCCCATGTCTGCCCTTGATGAAGCTAAGCCAGGCCTGGATGCCCAGCTCACCTGCTGCGATGTGGTGATTAGCAGGCTCGGGAAAGAGCAAGGAGATCACAGGGACATGCACAGATTTCTGCTCGGGACCCCTGGGTGGGCTCCCTGTTAGTCTGTGAACCTTCAAAGACCAGAGATGGAGTCAAATGTTTCTGGTACCTACTGCAGGGCTTGCAGTACTATGGGCTTGGTGAGGAACAATCTAACAAAATACACACACTTCTAAGCCTCCAAATGTGACCCTTTGTGGCGGACCCCGCTCGTTAGTCCCATGCCTAGGTTCAAACATCTTGGGTGATTTTAAGGCTCAGCAGAAATAGCATCTGAAAGAAACTTCTCTGTCCTTCCCGCTGTGCCACCAGACCCTCTTGTGGCGACCACTGCATATACTGTACCTTCATGCAGGGCTTCTAACAAGTATGTACATGAATAGATACATGAATGAATGAGTCCCCCAGTAAACTGTGAGCTCATGGCAGAAATCACCTCCCATTGAAGTTCACTGGTACGGGCTTTCACATAGCATGTGGTGAAGAATGCACAAATACCAAGGAACTACACCTGCAAGTTATCGTTTTTTCCAAGTCATTGTCAGACTAGGATATCAAACACTTCTAGGGGTGGAGCCTCCGGCACAGTGCTGCCTGCTGGAGGCAGGAAGGACCGCGGAAGGGCGGAGCTCCTTGCTGAGCACGCTCCTAGGTGCCATGCACTGGCATGGGCATAAAAGAAGAGCGAGTATTTTTGGAGTATTTACTTATTGCCAAATAATATTTTAGGTATTTTACATATAAAACTATGTTTAACAGCATTGTGAGACTGAAATTCATGGCATCTGGGCTTTTCACATGAGGTGAAACCAAGGGGCACAAGAACTTGTTCAAAGAGGCAGTGCTAGGAGGTGGCAGAGCCCGGATGTGACCCCAGGCTGGTTGGTTCTGGAAGCTGAGCCGTATTCATCAGCCTTCCCATTATGGAGACAAAATTCTGTACTCTACACCTGCAATGTACAGAGGAGAGATAGCTTGGCTCCTGGCTTCATCCATGGTGGACGAAGTTGCTCACTTCATGGTAACCCCAAGGCAAAGAGGGATGAACCCCGAACAAGACCTAGTACCAGCATCATGTTCCCATGGCCCACCCAGCAGGGCGCGGCAGCGAGCCTCCACGTGGCTCTGAGGCCAACCACTCCAGCAATGCAGACTGGCTGCACGTTCCACCCCTTGTCAACCTGGCTCCAGAACACATCTTCTTAAACCATGTGTAATCCTCAAACAGAGACCATAATAGGGTCATAACTATAGGACATGATGCAGCTGCCTTGACTATCACCAGCAATATATTGATTCCTTCCCCAGAGCCTCTGCTTGCTGAAAAGCCCAAGTACAAAGTTTCCTCTCAGATTCAAGATAAACTCTTAGCTATAAGCCACTTTAAATTTTTTTAAAAATGCACATCTCAATACACACTGTCAATATTCCCACTCCAAAAATGAGGAATAGGAGACAGAAAATATTGGACCAAAGCAAGGACAAGACCCAGCAGGGCACATTAACTCCTGTATCTCCTCCATCTCCAGCATCTGAGATACAGTGCTGGTGAGGGGGCTTGGTGGGCTCCATTTCTATGGTCTTTCTGGTTGCAAACACATAGCCTCTTTCTCAGGCTGGTACCACTCATTGCCTCTGGCGTTCTTGGGTAGACACTCCGTGTTCTGAGCAGCTCTCACTTCTTGGGATCCATCACGTCCTTGGCTTCACTCCCATAGCTTCACACATCCCTTCAGAGCCTGCTGACAGGAACTCTGAGCCTGTCACACTTTGCCAAGACTCCCAGTCCTTCTTGGGAATCTGAGTGGAAGACACCAAGCCTTCTATGTGCATAAAAAGTGAGATTCTGCTCTGTACCCTGATTTCTTCTCATTCAACTAACACATACAGGGGCCCGAAGTTAGATATTGGCACAGGACAACACAGTAGAGGAAGCCAGACCTCCCTTGCTTCTAAGCCCCAGTGCGTCTCCCTCACATATAGCTTCTCTTTGACTGCATCTGAGAGAGAGACAGAGGGAAGCTTCATGGGTGAACAGCACACTGCACTCCCCAGACCCCACCATGAAACAGTGAAACAGCACAAGGTGGGCTAGGGCTGCAAACGACACCCCACGTCCTTGAGTATCCTGAGCAGATCAGAGGTATGGGTGGGCATACTGACATGAGAAATATCTGTGAGTTATAGAACTGCCAGTGAAATGGGATTCCACTCACTGTGGCTTGAGGGGTTATGTAGTATTTCTTACTGTTCTCCACAATGGCAAAGAACAACTATTATCCCCATTTTATATAGAAAACCATGTTCTAGAGGATCTTGGATGCACTGATACGGAGTTTGGTCGTGGACACAAGCAGAGTATCAGTGCCACCGGCTGGAGTTCCCAGTTGTGCTCTGAGGAGGAGGAGTTCATTAAGCATCAGGCTCAAGGGCAAAAGACCCCAGATGTCTGAGCTTGTGGGTCACAGGACAGCATGGTGGAGGCATAGCTGGGGGTGCTGGTGGCCACACAAACCTCCATTGTGTGTGACTCTGGCTCCTCTTCTCTTCAGATTACACAGGTGTGGCCCAGCGGTGCGGCCCTAAGTTAAGCCTCCTTGCACCTCTGGGGTAAGAACAATGAGTCATGCTCCTCACAAAGGAAGGACAGTTTTCAGCAAGCTCTCTTGTGGACACTTTGGAACACACAAACATTCAGTGACACCAACAACAGTGAAATGTTTCATTTAACATTTTCTAGCTGGAAGCTCCTGGTCCAGTCTTGCCCTGGAGGGAAGCTTGTCTCAGCTGAGCACACAGCGACTTCCAGAGCAGCCAGCTCTGAGGCACCCAGAACTGCACTGCTTCAGACTGAGAGGATGGAAGTCTAAGGCAGAATTCCTGCCCTCAAGGAGCCTGCAAAATCTCTGCAGGAATAAAAACCATGGCCGCATTGCAGAGCAGAAGGCACTCTTCTGCTAGTGCCCCTCTATCACGCGTCAGCACACATCATGTTATTTTGCTATTAAAATAATAAAGTCACCAGGACTTTAGGACTCAGTGGTTCTGTTCATGGCTCTGGCTACCACAATATTAGTTCAGCTGACATTGCAGCAGCAAACTGAAAGAACATCAAGCTGCCAAGTGTCCTAGTGATCAAGAGATGATCCAGGGCCACATGCCCTTTAAGCACAAGATGCTTTCTGTTCCCTGGGTGGCTTGTGGAAGCGTGCTTACCTTTGGGTTGTGCCTGGGAGACATTCTGTCACTAACTCCGGTCCAAGCAGCCAGTCGGATGTAAGGGTTGGTGCACAGATCCAAGATCCTGATAACATTGTGAACTAGATTAGCTGTGTCCTGTTTAAATGGAAACTCCTTATACTTCAGTATGGTGAGGGTGGGGGACTGAGAGAGGCCAGAAGAGACTGCAGGAAACTCCATGAGCTAGGAGGGAGAGGTTTTGCTTGTGGTTGACTGCACATTAGACACCTGCGGGAGGTCTTACACCACACCAACGCTGCCTTGCATATGGCCGACTGACATTCAGACAAGACTGCAAACCACTGTCCTAAGTGACTCAAGAATTTAATAAGCAAAGCCCTGGGCCACACTGTAGAACTTTGGGGACACTCACTCCAACCTACTACTGTTACCTTCGCTGTTCCAGTTTTTAAGTCCTCAGTCAAAAGCACCAAAAAGCAAATAAAGCCATACCAATCTCATCTCACTTTCTGCATGTGTTAGTTTTTTGTCAAGAAAGGGTGAGACGCAGTGAGTAACAGTCTGCCTAGAAGCATTTGCGGTGCACAGCAGAGGTGCCCAACTCGTCGTACTCTTGCTTGCTAATCCACATCTGCTGGAAGGTGGAGAGCGAGGCCAGGATGGAGCCGCCGATCCACACAGAGTCCTTGCGCTCAGGGGGAGCAATGATCTTGATCTTCATCGTTCTGGGGGCCAGGGCTGTGATCTCCTTCTGCATCCTGTCGGCAATGCCTGGGTACATGGTGGTGCCCCCAGACAGCACTGTGCTGGCCTAGAGGTCCTTGCGGATGTCAACATCATACTTCCTGATTGTTTTTTTTTGTTGTTGTTTAATCATTCCAAATATCGTGAGATGTATTGTTACAGGAAGTCCCTCACCCTCCCAAAAGCTGCCCCACTCCTCTGCACAGAGGAGGACCCAGGCCTCCCCAAGTCCATGCAGGGGAGGCAACAGCATTGCTTTTGTGTAAATTATGTATTGCAATTTTTTTAATCTTCACCTTAAAACTTTTTTATTTTGTTTTATCTTGAGTGATCAGCCATCATGGTCCCCTTTTCTCCCCTAACTTGATGTATAAGACTTTTGGTCTCCCTGGGAGTAAGTTGAGGTGTGGAGGCAGCCAGGGGTTACCTGTACACTGACTTGAGACC
>PVKN010030950.1:0-12610 GCA_004027915.1 Capromys pilorides | reverse complement strand
TTTTTGGCTTATTCAGGCTGCCTTAAGTATGGGTCCCATAAGGCTTCTGGAACTGGTGTTGAACCCTGGTCCCTAGCACCTGAATACTTTTGCTGAGCAGACCCTTAAACAACTGAGCTAACCCACTGCCCCCCCAATAATTTTGAGGAAAATTAATAGCAATGTGTCTTTTACTGTAGTAAAGTTTTAAAAATTTAAGCATTTACTGTCTATTTTAATCACACCTCCTCAGGTACACTAAATGCATATAGTATCTGCTTCAAAGAACTGTGGTAGAGTGAGGGAGAAAACCAGTAGTTAGAAAGCAATAAGCCGAGGATAGAGCATCTCACAGAAAGCACCATTGCTTTCCTGGGAAAATGCATCTAATTCAGATTGCATGTGTGTGTACTTTCTAGTAGAGGTGACCCCAAGCTAAAGTTTAGAAGATGAGTCAGTAAAGCAAAGGAGTTGTTCCAGGTGTTAGAATTCTTGAAGACTCAAAAGCAAAAATTAAGATATGAAGGGGCAAAAGCATGGCTTTTTGAGGAAGAAGACTTATGTAGCTGTAGTGTAGATGTAAACTAAAGGGCTGGAGAAGTAGATAAGGACCATTTGCAGCTTTTCTCAGTGATGGCACTACTGGAAATTTGGTTTGGTGGGCTACTTTATTGGGCAGCTTGTTTGGGGTACTGCAGAATGTTTGCTATCCCTGCTCCATAGGCACAAAAATCTAGGAGCATTACCCAAACATTGTGACCTCTAGAAATGCCCCAAACAGAAAGCTGGTAATACTCTCCTGGTATATAAACCACTGGAGATATTTGAAAGTCACGTGGGAGAACTTGGAGCTCATTCTGTCAGTACAAGAGGTACCAGGGAAGGTCAGATTTCTGTTTTCATGGGATCATAACTATCATTAGAAGGAGAGATTTAAAGGGATATAGGGATGGACAAGCCGGTAAGTCTTCTGGCCTAGTGTAGTGGAGGAGTCATAAAGACTTTAGCTAGGACTGTGTATAAGAGCATGGAGATGAATGTGCAGGTCAAGCAACTGCTTAGAGGATTAAAAGGGTAGGGCTTGATTATTGACTGGCTAATTGGGGCCAAGAAAGTATCATTAGATGATGCTTGGAAAGTGTTGAGCAGATGTTTTAAAAAGTCTTAGCTTTTCCAGGGTTTGGGCAGAGAAATGCTGAATTGTTAAAGAAACTTGATCTTCATCGTCCTCACCAGCTTATTCAATGGTCATTAGGGACCATGTTTTAAATTGCCAGGAAAACAATATGACACCCTTAGAAAAAGGTCATTACCATATATCCCTGCCTTCAAACCGTTAGCTATTTCCCGTTGCTGTTTGTGTGATGTTCCAAAGTCCAGATGTCAGTGTGGTTTTATAGGACATATCAGCTGGAATCCATTATCTCTTTCCCCTCACTTCAAGGTTGTAGGGGAAGAATCAAGAAGATATAGGCGATGAAGTTGTATCACATGTACATGCCAGTCTTGAACATCTAGTATCTGAGTATCCTTGTGGCTGTGAAGGAGGGGAGGGAGAGTTGAATAGCTTTACCAGCTGTATTTTTACCTGCCAGGATAGCCTTGATTTCTGTCTGAAGCCTTGTGAATCCTATGATTTGAAATACCTGACAGGACTGTGTGTGCTTGTTCTATTGATTTTTTTTTTTTAATTTTATTTATTTATTTATTTGTTTGCTTGTTGTGTTTGTTTCTTTCTTTATTCATTTTTTTGTGGCTGGCTCAGCCTGCCCTGGTGGTGGCGCTGGCGCAGCATGTGGTGCCGGGGATCGAACTGCAGTCCCCGCAGTCGCCTGAGCCCTCCTAAGCAGGCGCTTTAGACCACTGAACCATCTCGCCGGCCCGTTCTATTGATTTTGGCTCACTTCTTTAATTTAATAAGATCATCCTGAATGTTAATATGGTCATCCAAAGCATTAGTAATGTCTTCCAGAAATGCATTTTCTGTGGATTGATTAGTGATCCTGAGATCCTCAGTGCTATCAATAGAAAATATGGAGCAGAACTGCCATGGGATGGCTCCTTGTGAACTGCGTGCAATGGCTGCTCTCATTTTGACACCACACTATTAGTGGGTATTGGTGTTCAATGTGCTTAACTGACTTTTTACCCACATTATACTCTTCTCATTCTGTCTAATCCATATGCATAGAAATCTCCTGAGAATGCTTTGTAGAATAATTTCTAATGCTCTAGGAAAATCAAATATGTACACTGCACTTCTGTGAAGAACATTTCTCCTCTGTTAAAGAGAGCACTTGCTGTTTGCTTTAGCTGTGGTCAGGGTACAGAATGTGAAATATCTGTGATTCTCATCTGTGTAGAGAATGAAGCACTAGAAGAATTAAAGTTGTTTGCTTTTTTCTAACTTTGATTATAGTACCTAATGCAATTTCCTGAAAAAAATTTTTTCTTACACTTTTTAAAATCTAAATGCAGACTTGCCACTGGCAAATGGTTCAATAACTAATATGTTGTATATCAACAAAAAAAGGATATAAGATCTTCAGTCAGAAGGCATTTGCAGAATTCCTTGCAAATTTTCTATCAGTGAAGCGTGTGGGGCATGAGTTGTCCTTCCTCAGCCATTTTCACTGAATAGTTCCAGTTGCACACAAAGTAATTTCCAATCCTGGGTTTCTTTTCTCCTCCCATTCTATAAAGAATAACAGTTTTTAAAAGTCACACCCTGGTGGGGCCTGGAGGCAGAATTTTCATCTCAGCATTCTGGGGAGTTGAGACAGGAGGATCTTAAAGTTTGAGTCTGGACTGTACAACTTAGTGAGAATATTTACATAAAATAATTAATAAAATTTTATAAAAATCTTAAAATAATTGCAAAAAGGGATGGAGATAGCTCAGTACGAAGGCAGTGTTCAGTTTCTAGAACCCCCATGCTTCCTATTCATTTCATTTCCCAGAGTCATTCAGTGGTTCCCTATATCCCCCCCGCCTTAGCCTAAGTACAGCGCCCTTTCTGCCCTCCGCCTGCTCCCTCTTCTCTCTCAATTCTCTCTCCAACTGTGACCCACAGCACAGGTGGTCCACCAGGGCTGTGCAGAAATGCAGGTGAATCTTGGGCTCACAGCAGACCTCCTGAGTCAGAATCCATGCTTCACCCTCTGTGGGTGATTTGTGTGCACATTAGTGTGTGAGGGAGGCTGCCTGACAGCATCTGCTTTCTGAGTCTTGTGCTTTCACAGGACTCTACACTTGGTGTGATTTCATCATTTTAATTTTTATCTATGTGTCACTTGTTTGTTTTTTCTTGGAGAGCCCTGAGAATTTTACGATGCTGGCTTGCTGGTCATGAATTTCTTAAGGTGCTGTTTGTCATGGAAACAACTTATTTCTCCCTCAATTTTGAAAGACAGTTTCGCAGGATTGGTCAGTCTGGGTTGAAAGGTGTTTTCTTTTGGAGCCTGAAATACTTCAACTCCAGGCTCACCTGGTCTTTAAGGTCTGTGTCTAGAAGTCCACCGTAATTCTAATGGGTTTACTTTTTAGAAGTGATTTGTTACTTTTTCTCTAAAAGCTTTTGTGATTGTGTTGAACTTCTGGGATCTTGTGTTATGGGAAGGTTAATTTCTGATTGTGGCTATTTAGGGTTTTGTATGGCTCACTTATCTGTATTTTCTATCTTTTACAACTTTCTAAGCATCTTTCTCTATCTTTACATTTTCTTACCTCCCTTTGAACATTTGACTGTCTTTTAGCTTTGGTGGCTGCGCTTCAGAATGTCTCCTGATGCCAATTCCCAGTTTTTTATTTCATGCCTGCCAGAGATCTTATCAATTCTGCCTCCACGCCACTTCAATACCTCTCACTTCCTGCTCCCACACGCGGCTTATTCTTCAGGCCTGCTGCCCCGCAGTTGTTGTGGGACTTTCCTTCAGCCAAGTGGATTTCACCTGCTTTGCACAGTGGCCCAACCTAGGGAGCTATAAAAACTGCTGATGCCTGGGGTGTATGCCCAGAGTCACTACTGTGTTGTGGCTGGGGTTTCAAAGTTATTTTTTTCATTGCTCTCCTAAGTTTTTTTGTTTATTAGTTCATATTGGCAGTACATGGTGTATAGATTCCCGGTGGGGAGCTGGAAGTTGGTATACACATGATACATCTTCATTCCTGTTTTTCATCTGCTATTTCACTATTTCACTCCATCTCGATTCCCTTCCCATATGAAACAGATCCTCCTATTTCTTATCTTTTATTTGGATACTTATTTGTATTTTATGTATCTCATATAAGGAAAGCCATGTGATATTCAAACTTGTGTGCCTGATTTCTTTCACTTAATATTATGGCCTCAAGGTGCATCTGTTTTCCTACACATGACTCATGTTTATCTTTATGGCCAAGTAGTACACCATTGTGTGTGAACACTACATTCTCTTTATCCATCTGTCTGTTGATGGACCTATAGGCCATTTCCAAGACTTGGCTACTATGGATTGGTGCTGCTGTAAGCATGGGTCACTGTGCCATGTCTTTCAGTGTTTTAACAGCTCCCAAGGTGGCCCTAATGCTCAGCCAGTGTTGAGAATCACTGCTTAGTCATATTTATCACCTGCCTGTCTAGGTCCCCTGATTGCTGGGTCTCATTTTTCCTGTTTTCATGCTTTAGTTCTTTGTTTTGGTGAAGCATATTATTCTGTATCATACCAAAAGAAGACATATGAAAGGTAGACATGTTGGAGATCTTCTGTATCTGAACCTGTCTTTATTTAGTCCTCATATTGTTTGCAATTTAACTGGTAACTATTCCAAATTGGAAATAATCTTCAGAAAATTGAAAGCCCTGTTCTTCTAACTTGAACATTGAATGTTTCTTCCTGAAACACCAAGCCATTAGAATTTTAATTCTTATAAGATGGTTTATCTTTACTTCTCCAGGAAATATTTTAATGTCTTCTTTTTGTTTGTTGGCATCTTGTAATGACGTGGCTTAGTATAAGAGTCTGGTAGAATAGTGTAAGGGCCTTTCATTTGTTTTCAATCTGAAAGCTCACCTTTAGTTCCTGATGAATTTCTTGCGTGATTCCTTTGATTTATTGTCTTCATTTTCTCTTTATGAAATTCCTGTTCCTTAGACCCCAGGCTACTTAGGGCTATCTTTTTTCTCTTAAGTATTTTTCTCCTCTAATTTATCTTTGATTACTGGTTTCTATTTTCTGACATAAATTTTTTTACTTGAACTTCAAGTAATTTTACCGATTTGGCTTTTTTGGGGGTGGGAAGGGATTTCTGTAAAAGTTTGCAAGATAGGTAGCTTGCCTTCAGTCAGGGACAGATGCCTGCAGTCCCAATTACTTAGGATGATCACAAATTCTAGGCTAGGCTAGGCAAGGCAAGCTAGTAAGGCTTTGTTTCGTTTTTTTTTCCATCACAAATAGGACTTTATTTATCACTAGTAAAAAATCTGAATCTTAAACAGACTCTTGAACTGATGGCTCATATCCATCAGCTCATTCAACTTTAGCTCCAGTCTCATCTCCAGCAGCCTTTCCAGGGCTACTACCCTCACCATGAAGCTCCATGAGTTTTCCCGATTCAAACTTGGGCTTCTTTAGCATTTTTACTTTTCTGACAAAGACATCATGAAGAAGGTAGATAGATTGGCAATGCTTTTCTGTGTCTTTCCCAATGCTATCTGGAATCAGTTTATTGACCACTCCTTTCAAATCATTTGTCTGCATGTCTTGGGTCATGATTTCTACCATCTTCTTCTGGATCTGACGGATCCTGAAATTGCTGCTGAAAGTAAGAGGTCTTACCATATCTGATTGTTGTGTTTTTTAGTAAAGCCAACACAGAATAGTCGAAGCAAATAACCATTGGTAGTCTTCACATCAACATCAGCTTTGATCATGGTCTGCCCTGTTTTGACCACGAACACATTTTGTCATTGGTGAGGTCTATGCTGTAAAAGTTAGTCAGGCATTTTTTGCCCTGAACATCTTCAGTAATTATCCTGAGTTTGCTAAAGGCAACCTCATCATTCTGCATATCAGCAGGGCTCACTTCAGACACACGACCTTTGAGCCCATCAGATGCAATTTTGATTCCTTGAGTTCTGGTGAGGAGTGTTTTTCCAATATTTCTTATGTTGAACATAGTGGACACCTTCACATCATACCAGTCTTTTATAGAAAATGGACCACCCACTTTCTTCTTGGCTCTTTTTTTGCCACCTTTCCTAAGGTACTTGTTCTTGCCTGCTGCCGTGGTGCTGCTCAGAGAGCCAAAAAAGCTAGTGAGGCCTTGTTTCAAAGTAAAATTTAAAAAGAATGGTTAGTTTCTTTCAGCTGTGCTATGTCTTTCCATTTTATTTCTTCTTTTGAGTTCCTACACTAGGGAGACTATATGATATTTATACATGAAAGTCTGGTTTATTTCACTTATATCTTCAGGATACATCCACTTATATATGAAATCTTCTAGTTTTTCATTCTTTATAGCTGAGTAATCCATTTTATAAAAACACCACATCTTTCTCAACTATTCTTCAGATGATGGGCATTTTGGTTATTTCCAAGATTTGGCTATCACAAATTGTGCTGCTCTAAACATACATGCACAGATATCACTATGATATGATGTTTTTAGTCCTTCTGGGAAAATTCCCAATAGGGGGATAGCTGGTTTGAATGGGATTTCCAGTTCTAGTTTTTTAAGGAGTCTCCACACTGATTTCCATAATGGTTGTCAAGACGTTTGATATTCAGAAAGTGATGCTAAGCTTAAGTACTTATGTTATAGAGTAATAGTATTACTAAGCTTATCTTCTGGAGGATTAAGAACATAAGTTTATAGACCAAAAAATTAGAGAAAAAGAAGAGCTACAAGGATAGCCAATATTTTGGCCCTAGCCCTTCAAGGTAAGTGAAGACTCAGGTCATAAGAGAATCTGCTCTGTAACATCCTCTAACTCAGTGGTGTCCCAAATGTTCTGATCAAAGAGAATATGGGGCCACAGAGGAAAGGGACTGACAATATACAGTATGTCTGAGGAGAGTCACCCAAAGAGAAAACATTCTCTCAGGCTTTCACAGAGAGCAAACTGGTGAAGCAGTGGCTGTGACTCATCCAGATGGCTGACACTGACAACAGTTCT
Organism: Capromys pilorides; assembly: GCA_004027915.1. Classification (NCBI taxonomy): domain Eukaryota; kingdom Metazoa; phylum Chordata; class Mammalia; order Rodentia; family Capromyidae; genus Capromys; species Capromys pilorides. Next base: position 5,475 of record PVKN010030950.1, on the reverse strand, counting down.
ACAAAGCACTGTACGTGGTTTAAAGGTAAATCCCGAGGGGATCTGACTGACCTTGGGAGATACAAAAGTTACATGTTTTGCTATACAGGTCTTGCTTTAACTTGGCCTTAACCACCCAGCAGAAAAGTTTAACCATGAGGCATAAAAAATAAAGCTAGATTAGTATGCTGAGCTGTAAAATATTCAAATCAACAGCTTCCAACATTGCCAGTTCTGCCAATAACCCACTACTATTATAGAATATTAGACTATGTATACAACCACTTTCTCTTAGTTAAAGGAGAAGAGATTTTTGTACCAACAGTGATTAGGGAAATTATTCTGTTTGCATCCTGTACTCTGAATAACTACTGTGAAGACAATAATATGCATTACATTAGTTATTGTGGCTATACTACTAACATGTTTTGAAACTGTCTCATTATTTCTTACTAAAAGTAATGAAAAATTTAAGAAAATAAAAATAATGATTAGTATAACTTAGTAGTGGCATGCTTGAAGATCCTCTGGGTTCAATCCTCAGTACCAAGGAAAAAAAGCAGAAAGTGTGTGTGTGTGTGTGTGTGTGTGTGTGTGTGTATGTGTGTACACATGTGTGAGTGTGAGCATAAGAAGGGAAGTGAGGGTAGCAGGGGCAAAGATAAGGCAAAACATTGCACAGGGAGCCAGAGCCTCCTCACTTGGAGCCTCTCAGATCCATATACAGGACTTTATGTAATCCATGCTCTCAGTGTGCTTTTTACCTCTGCTTCCGTCTGTGTCTGATATGTTTGGCTTAGTTTTCCAGAGTATGCACTTTTGATCTCCTAGTGGAGTTAGGCAAACAGTGTTTGACTTTTCAGAGCAGAAATGGACACATGGGATAAACAGTTTCTACCGAGCTTTTCTAGTAACTCCTTTCATATTACCTTCTGTCTCCTTCTGTGTTCCTCTGTAGCTGGTATATACTTTTCTTGAGCTCACACCTTGCTCTGTGAGGGAAATTGGCTCCCCTGGATGTCTTCTGTGCCTGGCCAGCAAATCCTATAGTCTGTTCCTTTCCTCTGTTCCCCATCTCATCTGTTCATCCTCCTTGTCTTCATAGATTCCATGTATGAATATATGGGTCCCTTGGCATTTGAAGATAGAGTTTATGTTTGTTTTGTTCCCTCCTATGATCGTGGCAATTTTTGAGAGAAGAGAACAAAAGTATCTTCGCTGCAGCTTCTTGAACTCACGATTCAATGATAATGGGCTGAATTGTGTCTGCCCATCCCCATCTCAAATATTTGTATTGAAGCCCCAGCACCTCAGCATGTGACCTTATTTGGAGACAGGGTTTTCACAGCGGTAATCAAGTCAGGATGGTGATCGAGATAGGGTGACTTCAAATCTAGTATGAAAGGTGAAGTGTAGACATAGACACCTGCAAAAAAGAAAGATGATGTGAAGAAACAGAGTGAAGCTGATCTTCTTCAAGTCAAGTAGAAAGGGCTAGCACAAGTCTTTCCCTCAGTCCTCAAGAAACAACTAGTCCTGAAGACAGTTTGATTATGGACTTCCATCCTCTAGAAGCATGAGATAGTACCTGTTCCCTAAGCCATTTGTTCATGATGCCCTTCCCTTAATCTGATTCCTACTTATTTTCTAGGTCATGACTTGTGTTATCTACTTAGAGAGAAGGTGTCCTTAGTCTAGTTTAATTAATTGTCCTCCTTTATGGCTTTCTGCACCACAGCAATTTTCATGCTATAGTACTGAATCATTAGCTTTCTTGCCTGACTTCTACATGAAGCTGTTGTGCTTGAGATCTGGGGTCATATAGAATGCTGAAATATTGTTGATTGAATAGGTGCATCATAAGCATAGTTTTGGGGGATGAATAAAATTGTACTTTAATGGAATGACAGAGGTTTAGATTCAGTATATTTAATGCTTAAATAGTTATTTGAATACAGTGACTTAGACATTTCTGGCATAAAGAACTAAGAAATATACACATCAAAAGTTCTTTATCCCTCTGTTATTTTTAAAAGAAACTCCCTGTGCTGCCTAAGGATCCCAGCTGGGTAAGCATGCATTAGGATTCAAGTAACTTTGAACTCTCCATAGCCAAGGCATCCCAATGACTTCAAAATCTCGGAGCCTTTTATATCTAATAAGCATTTCATTTCTAAGCCAAGCTAAGATCCACATTCTGATAAAAGAACAAGGTGGTAAGTTTGAAAGAGGTGTATTCAAATAGAATTTATGTTAAATCATAATTTTGCTTTAACTGTGTATTTTACTCTCAATTTCTTAAATGGAAACTATCTTCCTCCTTCCATTCCCATTTTCCTTCCTTTCTTCCTTGCTTCCTGGGCCTTAGATGGAATATTTATGATGAAGACTAGGCTTCTCTAACATAAAAAGAAGGGTCAGCAGAGAGCCACTCTGTGCCTTCCATGGCTTGTTGCAGCTCCCTTGTGACTGAGATAAAGAAAAGAACAAGTCATAGTATGCAGGTTTACCTGTCTGATGTGGCAGGCTCTCGATAGACATGGGCTCTCTAACACACAAAGCTCTGCTACACTGATACACTGCAGATGATACAATTCCAAAGGCTTTTTCTCCTTCTCTGGAAAGTAGTTCTACTCTTTGATGGTGTATGGGTTTTTATAGTGACAGGAATGAGGGAATGGACTAAGAAGTGCTTGAGAAAAATTATAGTAAGGGAGAATGGAAGAACCAGCCTACATAAGCTTTATGGAGTATTAGTCCAGTGAACGAGTCCTGAAATATGTAGCTTGCTGCTCTGATGCTGCTAGGAGTTTTATGGAACTCCCTGAGAAATCTCCTGAGCATTAGGTTATCAAGCTGGCCTCTGCTTTATGGAGGTTGGGCTACACTCTCTGAGGAAGAAAACATGCATAGCAAATGAAAAGAATACAGATGCACCTTGGCTTATGATGAGGTTACATCCCAGGAAACCCATCAGAAGTAGAAAATATCGTAAGTTGGAGTGCATCTGATATATCAGACCTACAGAACATCCTAGCTTAGCAGCACAGCAAACTGCAGTGTGTGTATCCTTTGTTTATAATCATGATTGTGTGGCTGTTGGGAGCTGTGGCTCACTGCCACTGTTCAGTGTCTAGAGATAGGTTTTGCTGCATATCACTAGTTTGAAATATGGTGCTACTGAATGTGAATCACTTTGGTACCATCACAGAGTTGAAAACTAATTAGTTGAACCATATAAATCAGGGACCATCTGTGTATGAAATCTTACTCACTTCAGAATACAAAGTCACTAGACCAGTGAGTGGTACCCTGCTGGGGTGTGTCACAAAGACTGTCACCCCACCACAGATACTGACCCTCTTAATGCTCCTGTGATCCTGAATAGGCTTTATTTTTTCTCTCATAAATAAAACTGTGTTTTGGGTGCCAATTAGAGGTGCAAGGAATCAGAAAGAAATGCATTTTGGTAATTACATGGTTCATCCATCAGCAGATAAGTTTAGTAGGATACCACCAAGAAGCAGTGGACATGTCACTTAGTGATCCTAAAGACAATTCTCCTATTTCTTGTGCCTGATAGAAATGGATCAGCTAGTTTGGAATGTTCTTGAAAATATCTCTGGTTTCAAGAGTAGTAAATTATGTTGGTTGTATCTGAGGGAAAATTTTTAAAGCTTAGTTAAACAAATATTTAAATCATCCCTTAAGATGTGCTGGATAAATGTGCTTAGACCAGCTTCTTTTTATGTATCCCAAGGGACATCTTTAGGCATATGCATAAATCAATCGATAAGTGTGTATGGAGACTTAGTGTCGGCTCTGTGCTGAGGTTGAGATATTAGTGCCAGTCTTATAGGAGACAGTTGATGTAGCATAGTGAAACTTTTGCCTAAGTTTTTCTCCTATACCTTTACAAGTCAGTGGCTGGGCTCTTAGTGTTCTATAAGGTGCAAAGAAAAACACAAAAAATGCAAAAGATGAAGGATGAGCATCATTTTGAAGGATATTTAAGCAGAAATATTTAGGTGAAAATCTTGAAAAAATAATAAGAATGATGACAAAAGCTGAGTTCTGGGGGTGTTTTACTAGTATGATGGTGGCTCCTGTCAACAGAGCAGGCTGCACTCTGTTGATCATAGCTGGAGCCAGAATCTTGTGGAGCAGATAGCAGAGCACATGTGAACTTGAAACCAAAGGTACATGAGAGGACAGATGGTGGCCAGAGAACACAGGTAAATAACAAATTTATGAATGTGGCTTAAATATTCACTTGGAAACAATTAAATACATAAATATAATATTAAAAATATGTCACTTGTGTGTGCAAATCTAGGAGACATTCCAAATGTTTTGAGCAGTGGGAATCAATGCTGTGAAAGCAGCAAAGCAAGGCCTTCTACATGGTTAGGGACTAATCCTCATCAGGATATGAAATTTTTAGGATGGGCACTGAAAATATTGCCTGTTGTGATTTGATAATCGTGCTTACCTCTGATAAATGGAGCAGATAAGGCCAGAAGCTCCTCAGCATGAGATCTCTCTCTTTCTGTCTATCTCTCTCTGTCTCTCTGTCTCGGTCTCTCGGTCTCTTGGTCTCTCTCTCTCTCTCTCTCTCTCTCTCCCCCCCCCCCCCGTGTGCATGTGTGTGTGTGTGTGTGTGTGTGTGTGCACGCACGCGCGCTATTTGAAATTAAAACTAGGAAACCAGGGCCTACATTAAGCTACATTCCTAGTCATTTTTTAATTTTTTATTTGAGACAGAAGTTGCTAAGTTGCAAGACTGGGCTCTAACTTGCCATTTCCCTGCATGAGCCTCCCAGAGTGCTGGGGTTACAGGTATACACCACCACATCCTGCTCAAAAAACCTCTTTCTTCAGTTATGTAACTCACTAGAATTCTGATTTTCATTGTGATTTCCTTGGCTTGTTTTATTTTTTCCCTGTTTCTTTGTCTCACAAGTATATTTACTACAAAAGTTTGTGTAAAAACCTCATTATGAAGTTCAATATTGGGTATGAAATATAAGTACATATTGTTGTTGCCATAAGTTGATCCTTTAGCAGGCTACTCTCTTCCCCAAGGCAAATGACCAGCTTCTTCCTGGCTCATTTTTCACCCAGCACACATTATAAATTGCTGCTATGTCCATAATAAAGAATAATGAAACATTTTTAACTATTACTTTGTTTTTCATAGAACAAAGTTCTTTTTATTTTGACCAAGTCTTCCTCGGAAATCTGCTGTTAAATACATAAAGTTGCAGTAAGATTATAGTAATTAATACATAGAAGCTAGATCTTGTATATGTTAATGTTGTATTTTCAGTAAGTTCAATCAATCAGTTGATGTGAAAGTATTTTTTTTTAAATTTTATTAATTTCAACAAGAAAGAAATAGCAATGAGACAGTTTCAGAATCTGTCAGTAGGACAGCCACATCAATACAATGTTTATTGTTGTCTTCATAGTAGTTGTTCAGAGTACAGGATGCAG
>PVKN010030949.1:0-12614 GCA_004027915.1 Capromys pilorides | reverse complement strand
AAGCTTAACACAACCAATAGAATTAGTGATCAAAACTATTTTTGGCATCCCCTACAAACTACGTGAAACCGCACATGAAATTTCTTTAAAAAACCATTGATTACCACAACACTAACATTCAGTAAATAGTCTCAGAGAAGTCTAGCATTATTGTATGAATGTGGCTTTTTTATAATTCATTGAACTGTGTTGACAACTTTGAGATAGTTGTACATTTATGTTGTACATTTTACAACAGAGGGATGTTAAGAAAATAAAGTAACACGGGTTGTGTCAGGTTGAGAGTGAACCAGAAGCTTCCATTTTAGACCTTGTTTTAAATCTACTGCACTACACTGTATTCCTGCTATGAACATTACTGATCGATCAGTGGAAGCAAAATAGATGTAGGCAGACCAACACATCCTAAGAAAGAAGAGAGTAACCAAAAGAACTATGTTGAAAATCAATGTTCAGGTGTCTTCTCTCCTACAGTAAGTAGCTCAGAAGGAGGATAAAACTCAGTGTATATGATTTTACCACATACATGAAATGAATCAGATTTATTAAGCACTGCTTGCTTTTGGAATCTGATTATGAAACACTTACAAAAGTAAGATCTATTTGCAGATATAAAAGCCAATGACAAAAGAAGAGACCTTAGCAGGAATAAAATTAGCCTATCTTCAGGCTTGAACTGGTAATAGTAAAATGACCTCACCAATTCATTTAACCATATGGTTCTTGGATTCCTCATGTATAAAATCAAGTGGTTGAAGTTTACCATTATGCTCCTGGTGTACTCTTAAGTCCTAGTAAGGTCTGATTTTATGAAATCCAGATGGGCACTAATTTTAAAAATTATCTGGGTTGAATTATACTGAATATGATTTAATTTCCTCAGTTGTCACAGTAGAACTCTGCAAATAAGCAAACAGGAACATGTATGAATGGTGAAGAAACAAAACAAAAAGAATGCAGTACCAAAAATTTCATGGAAATACATTGTAAAAGTTCTCAAAATTTCACACAAAATTATTTTCAGATATGACAACTAAACTGAGGAAATAATTTTAATTGCTGTTGGAATGTTAATGATGGCTTGCTTCTGAGGCTGCATGAAACAGAAATAAAGGAATTAAAGTGAGCACCCAGAGAAAGAAAAAAAAAAAAAAGAAAACAAAGATGCACAACATTAAAAAAAAGCACATACACCAAACGAAACCTAGACTCCAAACTTCTGGCCCGTTGTTCCCTAGGCTATTGGGATGAATTCTGAAAAAGTTCAATAATTTCCCATGCTTTCAAGTTTCTAGCAATTGCTGTGATGAACTAAAGACTACTTTGTCTTAGAGTAAGGGTACTTTTTTTACAAGAAGGCAGGTTTCATTAACAAGGGAGGCAAATCTCAGAATGCCAAAAAAACTACAAAAAGATTATAAATAAAGGCTCTCACTCTACAAAGAGTTGACAACACAAATAATAAATAAGGAATGAATGAATATGTATACACTGTTATACTACAATTTGGTTTTCAAATCTAAAGTTTGCCCTTCTGTGGGCATAATGAGGTAATTGCCAATTTCATGAAATGGTACGCACATGTGTGTTTGTGCGCACATGTGTGTATATTTGTACACATGTGCATGGAGAAAATATATTGCATAGAAACAGAAAATTCTTGGGTTGAAGAGGCCACAGTAGCCTCTGATTTGTGGGAGATGCGCCTGCAGATCTATGTAGGGCAAGGAACTGGTTCTTAAGTCTGTACATGGGATTTTTGTTTGCACAAGTCACAGGAATTCAGGCCTTCATGAAATGACAGCTTAAAGCTCAGAGGAGCACTGTTCTGCCCCAGAGTTCTAACCAAGTCTGTGATGTTTAAAGGTTACAGTGATTAAGCACTGTGATTAATTTAGTCTTAGCAAAATCAATTCCATTCAACCACAAATCTCTAATTTACATACCAGAGGAAGCTAAATTTGGTTTGATCAATATAATCTAAAATCCACAATATTGTACCACTCAATTCTCAACATTTTCCTCCGGGGGGGGGGGGGGGGGGGGGGGGGGGGGGGGGGGTGGATGTGGATGGGAAGGAAGAAACAAGGAAAAGTCTATTATGTTGAAATCATAGAAAAATGTACAATAATTTCATTAAGTTAGCACAATCTTTTATTTGGCGAAATACTATTTTATGCTTCTGACTTTGTTTCATTACAAATAAGAAAAAATATTAAGCTTTATTCTAGATTGATGTCAGACAAGATACTAAGAAACCTTTAATGTATTACATTTACTTACGTTCCATACCCAAGCTCTACAACATTAAAAATACTTGCCTGGGAAACAGACAATTTTCTTTCTCTCCAGTGTAGACTGCATAATGTATAGATTGAATTGTGCAACAGAAGCAAATGAAACATGAACTGTTCTTAGTCCTACTTTTGAAGAAATCATCCATGAATTCTGTTTATGTGGTACCTTCTCCTAGTCAACTTTAGCCCACAGAGTCAGCTGAGATAAGTTCATCATAACTACACCTCCTACCCCACCCCAAATCTCTTCCCAAACTACTACACAATCCTAGTGGCTAAATAAGAAAGAAATGTACTTTCAAGGGCTCAGGTACTACAGAAGAAAACACTAAAAAAGCTTTAAGAATAATAGCATCAATCATGTATCATAAAATGAACCCAGATTATTATCCTCCACCAAACTCTTACATTCTAACTCAGATCTCCCCTACCATCCAGAAAACATCCTCTAGAACACTAAAACTACTGTCCAGCCTTTTTTCTTCTCTATTAACTCCTTGTAGAGTGAATTGTACTTTATAATCTTTCTGTAGGATTTTTCATATCCTGAGACTTGCCTCCCATGCCAATGAAACCTAAGATCTGAAGAATCCAGAAACCCTTCTCTCAGAACAAGTAGTCTTGTTTCATTTCCCCAGAAGTAACTGCTAGAAATGTGAAAATTAGCCAGAATTTAAAATTTTTATTTTGAAGAATTATAGACAGAAATACTGATAATTAACAGAAAGCAGAAGTATGGTCCTGCAAAACACAAGTATGACATGAAAAGATATGGCCAGTGCAAGCTGAAAATCTTGAATATGTGCAGAGCAAAATCAAATGGAATCAGAAGAGTCATTTCCATCAGCCATGGCCAGTTAAATGCTTTACCAATTTTTCTTAAAAGGCGATACAGATACTTCACTTAAAATGAAATTTCATTTTGTTCAGTACATTATCACAGTCTGCTGTACATTATTCTTTGCATGAACTGTGAATAACAAAGACAATCCCCTCACAACATAGGTTGCATCATCTCAAGTAACTTTTTATTGTCCTTATGAAAGCTTATGAACGACTATCCTTTATTAACGAAATTATTCTACTACACTATATACAGCGGTTACCAATGCAAGCTCAAATTTCAGATCCCCCTGCATTGAAATTTCAGCTCAGTAACTTAAGAGCTGCAAGATTTTACAGTAATACTTAACCTCAACTTTTTGGTTTGTGTATCTGTAAAAAGGTAAGATAACAGTACTCAGTATTTGCTGCATTTTTATGAGGCCTGAGATTGGCTTTTAAGAGAAAATGCTGTATCAAGTTAATGGTAAAAAAAAGAAATGTTTACTGCTTGTTGCTGATAATAATCGTCATCAGACACTATTCTAGGCACAGAGAATATAAGAACAAATTCTACTTTGCCTTCACCAATTAAGGTGCTAAATTAGCTCAGGTTGATTTTAAAAACAAATATAAAAACACGACTTTGGGGATATTGGGCAAAGAACAGCAATCACCAAATTTTATTTCTTCTGACATAAGATTGTGTTGTTTGATTGTAATAAAGCAGCTGACAACTGCTACTACCACAACAGCTGGCTATTAGCATTTTCCAAAGATGTAAAAAAAAAAAAAAAAAAAAACACTATGCTCATACTTTTCCACTTCCAAGAAAATGGAAATAGCTTAGTGCTATATATACTGCGACTAAAGTGAAAGGCACCACATTCATATCACAAGCAGCTTGTCTGAAATCTTGCTTGTTTGAAGCCACTTGTAACTGTAATCCCTGAAAATTTTGCCCATGACAGCTGTAGTGTGCCAGGTAAAGTGCTCACAAACATTTGGTACCCACACCAGGAAAAGAATGTGTAATTTACAAGACACCACAATCTGTTATCTTGCCTCCAGGCACCGGTCACTTGAAGAGATATGCCTGTATGCAGGAACAAACGAAAGCAGATAGGAGACTTTCATTGAATTAGCAAAAGGGTTTATGTGGAAATGAGAACATAAAAAGGAGCTACTCAAAAGTCACAAAAGCAAGAGAAAAAACAGAACACTATTTGCACAAGGGGAAAATAAAACTACGCATTAACATAAAAACCTTTTCTCAATAAATACCCATTTGAACACTGAAGAAAATATTGCAGCAAAAACAAAAACAGAAAATAAAGAATGGAAATACTTAAGGTATATCTGTGTAAGCCAGTTTTAATTTTAAATGGATCTTTTCCCACTTATAAAATAATTCAAAAGAAACAAGAGCTAACATGAATTGCTTTACTGGAATATAGGTCTTTGCTATTAAATCTTGCTAATTAGTTAAGAAGAGTGCCTCAGTTGGTACTTCTTTAGATTAAAATGTTGGGCTCTCTAAGATCTTTTCATGTGGAAAATGAGCGTACACCTCAGATTCAGGGTCCCACATATCTAAATAAAATTTTATAATACGTAATTGCATTATATTCATTTCAAAAATTATTCTTACAGCACAATATATTTGCCATCTAATTATTATATTAATACAATATTAGCTTTTAAATAAATATATTTAAGGCATATAACATCTGAAACAAGCAATGACTTAAAGAAATAACTGTAGAAGCTAGATTTCAGCTAGCATAAGGCTGGAAAGCTAAGAAATGAAATTCATTGAAGTAATGTTTGTCTATCATTTCCCCTTCTAAGGGTCAGAACCAGATTTCATTAACAAATAATAGTCAATGTGTGTAGGGGTGTAATCAAAGTTAATTAGACAGAGTCATGCCAGGTTTGCTGTCATCATTCAAATTCACTATTTCTTCACAGAGGATGTAGCAGACTTCACGTGATCTTGACCTAAGCAGTATTTCTACCTTGCAACTTCCAAGCTCCTCTTTTCCTCTGTTGGCTGTTCTGAGTTTAACAAAATGTGAATTTTAGGAGATAAGATATGTTTCCCCAAAGCAAGTAATCTTCAGTGTTTATGCACTAAATAAATGGATACATAAAGACCAACTTTAGAAAAGCAAACAAGCTTACAATCACAGAAATAAATTAATAAATAATACTCTTTATATCACTGTAGGTTCAGCTCCCTCAGACACAAATATCTATCATTTTCTAGCTGAGTTGTGTACTTTTCGCACTAAACATTAAAGAGAACTGAAGTATTCCATTAAAAATTATTATCAATGAACTGTATTGGCTACTATGAAAAGTAATCATATGGAAATTTGCCATATAAAATATTCTAATTTGTCTGTACCTCCAAAAACCAACAAGCACACACATATATATTCTCCTATTCATAAGGACTTATCTCTCTATCAGACAAACTCTAGATAACCCTCTGAATTTAATCTTTTACATTAAGACCAGAAAACCAACATTACACAATGATCATATCACAAGGTTTTACTTTATCTGTAGGGGTTGGACATGATGTTTCCAGCTTTCAGCCTGGTGTGCTTTCAAATAATGTTTAACTTCTTCTTCCTAATTGCCAAAAAGAGTCTTCTAAAACCAATCACAAAACTACATACCTTTAAAGGGTAATGACCATACTTTCTAACAGTAGCACCACAAATAGCTTCCAGTCCTCTTTACAAAACACTGTTTCTTACATACAACAAAAGGTGGGGATAATATACTAAGGAAAAGATCAAAAGGAGAAGAATGAAAAGTACAATAACAAGGAGAAAAATAGTGAGAAATAAGGGGTAAGATGAAAAGACAGAAAGAGGTCAAAGGAAGAAACGCAAATAAGGAACTGACCACAAGAAGGCACAAAAGAATGTATGGATGATTCCAAATTGATTCAGAAAACTCAAGACCACAGGAGAAAGAGACAAGGAAGAAAAGAGGTTGAAGAATGAATTCCAAAATGTGTTTTATACATACACTGTACCAAAACCCCATGAGGCATGTAATCAGTATATACTGCAAACATGTACTAATAAAAATTAAAATTTAAAAAATCATACTGGTTATGATGTTTCACAATATCCATTATAAATAATGTACATGTTAAACAATGAAGAAGCAAGTTAATACATAGTACCCCTGCACAGAGGAGGAGCTAAAAATATAAACTGCAAAGATCCATGAAAATATCTTAGACAGTAGGTCCCAGAAGCAACAGATGGCAGTGTAAAGACTTGCTTCGTCTAGCCAATTCTGCTTGTTCACTCTTGGGCATTTATCCACTTCTGCTTTATGCATCCAAAGAAACTGTCCAATATGAGCTGATTATTATCTCTCTCTGCTTTCTCCTTAAATAGCTAAGATGCCCCAAACAGTACCTGTCCTAATACAGTCCCATTAACATTTTTCAGAGGGCTAAGGTATGCAAGAATGAGAATGTAAGCTTCATGGTTTGAGTCTCTTTGTTAATGGTGGAGTGCAAGTAAGAAACTGACCATAAATAAGCACAAAAGGATGTATGGATGATTCCTAATTGATTCAGAACACTCAAATTCATTGGAAAAAGGCAGGGGAAAGAATGAGGTTGAAGAATGAATTATAATGTGAGTTGTCACTTTATCTCACAGTTCATTTATTTCTCAGATTCATATTTATTCCCATTTTGAGAGAGACTCGTGAACTTTACTGATAGTGAAAAACTGACAAGTCCCAACACTGACAACAATGAAGGGAATTCCACTTTTTATACAAGAAAGTTGCATAGTTACTCTGAAACTGAAAAACTACAGGATACCCAGGTGACTGCATGATAGATGCAATCTAGAATATGTAAAAAATTACTTTAAAATATGAAAATATGGTAGAAAGGCAGAAGTTTTTTAGTTCAGGCCACCAACAGCAGAGACCCATATCATCCATTTTTCATCTATACATCTTTCACGCAGCTGAGGCTTCAATGAGGTTCAGATCCCTTCAGATAATTTTTTAATATAACTTCATCTTACAATTGGTTAAGGAACTTACCTGGACTAATTTTATATTCACTGTTTCTGTCATCTATGTCAGGGGAGAACAGTTTCAGAACTACAGGAAGTGACTTACATACCTTTTTTCCCTCCTGTAAAGAAAGACCCTGGTGAGCTAAATTAGAGAAAAGGAGTCAAAACAAGGAAACAAGGGTAAAAATGAGGAAATTGAAAAGGAGTACAGGTATACAAGAAATGCAAAGTGAGACATGCCTGGTGCCAGCTTTGCTTATCAAAATTTGTTTCCTCAAGCTTGTCAGAGATAAATGTTAACCCAGAACTAAACATCTCAATGTCTTCTTTAGCCAAAAGGATAAGTGGCTGTTTCTATTCTCAGAGGTTCTCCAAATGTTTTATGCTTTTCACTGGAAAATCAGGCCCTCAAGAGGTAACTTGCCCTTTTACCTAAGTTCAAATCAAAATATAAGCAGTCCTTGCTCCTATTTTAAAGACATGCCTTTAGTTAAGAGTTCTTAGAAATTGAGCGGTCCTCTATAGTTAAAGATGAAATCAAGTATATGTGGCAAGTTACTCAAGAAGATGAAGCACTTCTCTCCCTTGGCTTAACAACAACGAAAAGTTTCTCCTGGACGCTGAGCTCCCTACTCCCACATAAGCTTGTCCTTTCAATTTCCAAATCCTTTTTGAGTACTGTTTGATGATGCTGTAGACTATCCAGTGCAGATATACCTTACGATCTTTAGATTAAATAGCCAAGGGATTTGCATGATACATAACATCATCCACCTTGCCACAAGACACCAAGTGGTGCTGAAGTACCAACCTCAGACTCAATGGCTGCTAGTAAGGAAGGACTATTTCTTGTCTACAGAACTTGCCAATTTTAAGTTAGCAGAGGCTCAGCTCATCCCAGTCATTCAGATGCCCAAGCTGAAGGTATGCCACATTAGACTTCATTAATCTTCATGTGCAGGAAGAGAACACATGTAATATATGCCCCTAAAATACTTTCACATTTAATTGTCTAAAGCAAGCACATAGCTACCCAAAATTAAAGTGAACAAAAAGGACCAAATGAGGAGAGAAACACAGAAACAGAGGGCCACATAAAATAGAGGAAGAAGAAGAATGTCAGAAAGAGGAAAAAAAAGGGGAGGGGGATGAAAGCGAAGGGAGAGGAAATTTTACAATAGTTTTAAAACTATCATTTGTACAACTACATTGGCTTCACTTCAGAATGAAGTTCTTAAGTATTTCTATTAAATTGAGAAAAAATTTCCTTTCAACTTAATATTATGCAAAAAGATCACAATTAGTTGGAGAAAAAATACAAAACTGTCTCAAACATCAATTAATAAAATGGGAAAAATAAAAGTCATTTCTCCTTTTACTTAAAAATGTCCTGAGGACATACTGGAGCCATAGTTTAATGAAAACTTTCCATAACTATTACCATTGTGCAGCACTAAACAGGTATCTCTGTTAGTTTCCAAGGATCAGAAATATAAAGTCATGGGGGCCAGCGAGATGGTTCAGTGGTCTAAATCGCCTGCTTGGGAAAGCTCAGGCAACTGCAGGATCTGCGGTTTGATTCCTGGCACCACATGCTGCGCAGCCCCACCACCAGCGAAGGCTGAGCCAGCCACAAACTAAATAAATAAAAAACAAACAAAACAAGCAAACAAGTAAAAAATAAATAAATAAAATTTTAAAAAAAGAAATATAAAGTCTTAAGTTTGCATATGTTCCAGTTTCAAAAAATGTTTTGACATATGCGACCCTGACAATACATCTGAGATAGATTCTTTACCTGCAGACAGGGTAGACATGCAAGCCCCTATAATTTCTAAGGGCTAGAACTCACCATATCGAAGTACAGCTAGCCTTTTATGTTGGGATGCTTTCCATAGGAACACTAAACCCAACCTCAATCAAATACATTAGGACAAAATGTTGCTTCTGTTGTGAAAATGTGTCAACATTTTTCTTGTCATTGATCCATAAACTATACAGTAGCACAACAACTGACTCAATATTGATGCCAAATAAGGTGTCCCAAGTAAGCAACACACAGTAATATTTGCATGGAAGTAAGGCAGGTTACAAAAAATAAAGATGCTTGAATGTAGAAAAGAGAAAAACAAAATTCTAACTTTAAAATTTCATTTTTAAAAAACCTTGCAGCTTCAAGAAACAAGCCCACTCAAAAAAATTGCTAAGGTCCTTCCAGGCATGATGTTTATCACCTGCATAGACATTTTCACCTGTGAATAAGCCATCTCCACTCTCCTGTAAAGTAGGCCTTTCCTTTATGAATGATCTCACCATCCTGAGCTATAAAAAGGGCCACAGTTTATGATCTGAAAACTGAACCACTCTCCAAAAATTCAAAATTTTGACACATTTCCACCTCCAAATCCCCATAAATATACCAATACCAGGCGTATAATGCACATGTCAGTCTCTGTGTACCTTAAAATTCTAAAAGTTGTTGTGACTCTTCCTGATGTGTTGAAAATTATTTTCCTATGAAAGAATACCGTGATCCTCCCACCTTTCCCATAGGTAGAGGGAACCAGCATTCCCCTTTCTTCTTTAGGAAACTTTCTTGGAGCCTGTCAAATAACAGAAGGATATGCCTGGATTAGACACAAATAATAAGCTCTTGTAAACAGGGCATTTGAACATCCTCAAGTTTTTGGTCCTAGGAAAAAAGCCCTTCAAAAACCAAGAAACAACTGTAATACCAATTTGGGCTCACTTCACACCATATATTGAAATGTATTTCATATATGAAGTAAAGATGATGCAAATATTTTGTTCAAAAAAAGGAACCATTTAACAAAATGAAGTTTTAAACATATAAGACAAAAGGTTAATATACCTACCCTTGATAAATTGCTACACACACACACACACACACACAAAAAAAAAAAAAAAAAAAAAAAAAACTTGGACATAAAATGGAAGTAGCCCAGGAAATAAATAACTTACAGATAAAATAAAAATGATCAATAAAACAAGAAAAATGCTCAATATGTCTAATCACCAAAAATCAAACATCAAAAGTGAAAAATCATTTACACTGACACTTGTAAAGGTGTGATATCTAAGGATAGCAAGATTATAATATTTCACATATAAGTATGGTCTCTAGCTGCACTCATTTACCTATAAAAGCCTCAAGTTTATCTTTCTTTATAGCTGAGTAGCACTCTATAGTATGAAAATACCACATCTTTTTTTATCCATTCCTCAGCTTGTGGACATTTGGGTTATTCTCAATATTTAGCTATTCCAAACTGTGCTACTTTAAACATGGATACACATGTATTGCTGTGGTATGTTTTCCATTCTTCTGAAAAATACTCAAAAGGGGAATAGCTGGGTCTAATGGGACCTCTAATTGTATTGTTTTGAGGAATCTTCTCGCTGACTAGCACAGTGGTTGTACACCACTCTACACTCTCACCAACAGTGGAGAAGGGTTCCTTTTTACCCACCAACATTTGTTATTGGTTAATTTTTCAATGACAGCTATTCTTTCTGGGGTGATATGGCAGCTCAGTGTGCTTTAATTTCTATTACTTGACTGACTAATAATATTGAACTTTTTTTCAAGTATTTATTTTTATTTCTTCATCTGAGAAGTGTATATTTATCTAAGAGGCGCATTTTTTATTAGGTCTTTGAATTTTGAGGCATTGATTGATTGATTGATTCTGATTCTTTTTATGCTCTTGATATAAGTTCTTTGTCTGAGGGACAGCTACCTAAAATTTTTCCCAATTTGTTGGTTTCTTTTCACTGTTTTGGTGACTTCTTTTGATATACAAAAACTTTTTAATCAGATGAGATCCCATTTGTGGGTTCTTTTAAGTATCTCCCCTGTACTTTGTTTTTTGTTTACGAACTCTCTATCTACTTCTCTATCTTTTAGGTTTCTACCTACTTTCTCTTCCAAAGGATTGAGCGTTTCTATTTAAAAATTTAGATTTTGATTGATTTTTACTTTAGTGCATGGTGATAAACATGGGTCTAGTTTTAGTCTTCAGCATATAGAAAGCTAGTTTTTCCAGCACCACTTATTAAAGAGGCTACTTTTGTTTCAGTGAATGTTTGCTCCTTTTGTCAAAGACAAGGTGGGTGAGTGTATTCATAGATAAACATTGTATTGTACACCTAGTGTAAGAAACTGAAAGAGTAAGACCCAAAAGGTACAATAAATATTGTGAAAGGAAAAGAAACCGCTCAAAAGGAAACAAGTGGGATATGGAAAAGGAGACAAGAAGGAAGGAAATTAATATATACATGCACAAACATGTATGTGTGCATGTGCGCGCACATGCGCGCACACACACACGACAGCTAAGACAATTGTACTACTAATTTCCATTACTTTAGTAAAAGGAATAGTTACTTCTTTTATTGTTTGATCAATATTGCATGCCTATATCTGGTAATCTGAGCAACAAAATAACTATTGTTCATTTCCTATCATCTTGGTTTGAAATTCAGTTTCATCTTTACTGTTATTCGCTTTAAAATTTAAAAATTTAAAGAGTATAATAAATATTCTCATGCACTGTAACAAGTATAAATTGACAGGAATCTTAGACAGTATGTATCATGAGTCCTAAAAAGAAAGAAGGGCAGAGACAGAATTTCTGTATCAAAGTCCCCCTTTCCCACTCATCTACTGTGACCTTGTCCAAAATCATATAATGTTTGTTAGTCTCACTGTCCTCACATCTACAAGAAAGATAACTGATCCATATTTTGTAAAAATTACATGACAACTAGAATGCATACTGCAGGTAAAGCTTGTAGCAGTGACTGTTGCATAATAAAATGTTCAGTATAAATCAGCTAGCTTTACTATCATCACTACTGTCACCAAATCTATACTAGAAAATAGTCAAAGAACTAACACAAGCTTGTCAGTATATAAGAGAAATACAAGCATACATAGCTAAAGTAAAAAGCTATAAGGAAATATATGAAATAAAAGAATGGTTATTAAAGAATTACATGCAATGCTACTTTCTCTGAAATAGGTTTTCTATAGCTTTCACCAAGAATGTTACTTTCATATTTAGAAAAGCAACTCTTATTTGGAAAACAAAGACAAACTCTCTTCCTGAGGTCATTTTAATTTTTACCAATAAATGTAAGCAAATTTGAGTAAAACGATATTTTTTCCATCAAATGTTTCAACTGTGTATATGGCATTTTCAGGATTAACTTCTAAATTCCTATCCTTACTGTCCAATAGAAATTTTGAAATAATAGGTATAAAAACGGCAACTAATTATGAATAATTTTCTCTATTTGAAAAACATGATACCTAAACTATATTTAAACCCACTCCATTGCAACCATCAAGAAAATTTCCCAGACATGGTGGCACACATCTATAGTCCCAGAATTATTAAATACT
>PVKN010030948.1:0-12611 GCA_004027915.1 Capromys pilorides | reverse complement strand
TGTTGGGATTTGCATCAGCCTAACACTTAGTATTTGCATTTATCTTACATTTTCTGAGCATAAAAATGTGGCACAAAATTCTATCTCAGAATAAATTATGGGTGGAATCCATGCACAGAATGCCAGAATTTTGCACTTGTATCTCACAGGTTCTTCAGTCCACACAGTTGAGTTGTGGCTGCAAGAGTGGAAAACTAGAAATAGGACCCCATCCATGAATCAAACTGAACTTTTAAGGTATTCTCTTTTCCTTTTTAATATTTTGGTCCTGTGAAGAAAACTGTATGAAATATCTAATGTAACCATCTTTCTTTCTCCAACAAACCCGAGACCTGAAATTAGGTTATCAGTTTGCCTAGGGCAATCTGGGTTTCTACTTGAGGAACCACTGTCAGCTTGCATAGTACTCCTGGGGAGAATAATCAGATTATATGATCATTCAAGGTAGCAGGCTTGGAATCTGCCTGGATCCCACATTCGTAGGCACTGCAGCCAGTACTAGGGCTTCCCAGGGTGCTTCCTACTACCCAGTACTTTTGTCAGAAAATATTTCTTTATTTTGATTTTTTATTTGTTTCATCAACTGGGGGAAGCATTCCCCTAAAACCTAATAGGAGGCATGAAAGAGAAAATGAAACTATCCCTGGATTTTTTTTTTCATTTATATCACTCTGATTTTCCCCTTGGATAGGAGCCAAACAACCTAGAGGTGGTTTGTGCAATCTCGAGAAGCTACAGTGTTAACAGTTTTTTCTTTAAGACTTATGATTCTCATACTGAGGAGTTCAGCTCTGGAAATAATCAAAAGAAGCAAACTAAAGAACACAAGAAATTCCATTTTAAATAGGGTCCCTATTTCACATTTCAAACTTACTTTTTAATAATAAAATAACATACAATTATTGAGTACAAAGTTAGTCATCATTTTTAGCATGAAGTATGGTATTTCAGAGCAGTTTCCTACTTGTTTCCAGAACCAATGTGTAAGGCCTAGCACGTGCACGTCCAGTCACCCTCCACCGGCAGGAATGCTGTGAGTGGAGACCGCAGGCGTCATGATTACGGGTACTCCAAGAAGCGTGACTAGCATGCAAGTCGCCTTCATTGCCTTTCAGAACGTGACCTCATCTGTGCTTCCTAAAGAAGCTCTTCCACTGCCCCTGTTAGGGATAAATCTCGCGTGGGATTTATCATCCAAACAAGGTTTCCTGTCAGCAAGTAGAAAGGCAGACCTCTGAAACTTATTCAAGATGAGATTACCAGGCTGGCCAGATAGCTCAGTGGACTAAAGTGCCTGCTTAAGTAAAGCACAGCAGCTGGGGTTTGATCCCCAGCACCACAATCTGTGGCACCCCAGCCCCAGGGGCACACTGAGATGGAAACTGAGACTGGGTGTGGTGGCACCTGCCTGTAATTCCAGTACTTGGGAGACTGAAAACAGGAGGATCACTACAAGTCCAATCTATGTAGTGAGACACTGCAGAAGATGAGTGTACACATTGCTCACATATGACCCATTTACATCAGACCTTGCTGCCCTACAACCCAAAGGGCCTGCCTGGAAACTGTAGATGCAGAGAAAAAAGAATAAGTATTATACTAATGCCTTCATCATTACTTCCAATATGACATATTCTGAGAGTCCCAGAAATATAATAGCAGTAGCTGTTTTCCTAATCATCAGATGAAACCCTACAGGTGGCAAAAGAAAAGCAATATAAATAGAAGTAGGCAGGAACCTGGACACATCATGGGGGAAGCTATATCCTATCTTCCCATAGTTCCTAGCTTGGAAAAATCTGTTATTTTCTCAATCCTTGCAGCTTAAAAAATTTTTAATTGTATGTGTTCAGTGTAATAAATGCCTCAGGGAGATATGACTTCCTATTGTAACTGAGACTCCACTTTAGGTAGCAAAACAGATTATTTCACCTTGGCAACTGCATTATTTCTGAATTTCCTACTTTATATCCAAAGATTTAAGGGAAAAAAGGCTACCTCCCATACAACCCTGATCTGCTATAGAAATCTCATAACCTTCCTGAGCCCCACTGAGATAAATATACACTACTAACTTCACAGGATTACACAAACTAAGATCTTTCAGAAATATCTAAAGGCATACACAACTATATTGTGTTGAAAAAGGAGCACAGAAAAAGATGGCCAGGAAATTGTCCATACCCTACTCCTAATGTCACTTAGGATGTCTAAGAGGACATTGCTGTGGCTTTTTCTAAGCCTCATGACAACTAAAAGATGGTGAAAAGGGCTAATAATGTAAGAGAAACATGGAGATTAGTAGATTTATTGGCAGGCACAAGGAGAGGTAATGGTGAATTAATTTTCTTTCCTAAATACAATCAGATGTTTCCATACTCTTCCTAAAGTAATGGAATGAGAAACTATTTCAGTATTTAAAACCAAACCAACAAAGACATGCCCCATACAGATGGGACCTCCAGTTGAAGCGTAGGATGGAACACACAGGCCAGCGTGTATACAACTTAACCTTGTTAGCAGAGTTTCCTCCAACAGCTATTTTGTTGGGGTAGAGGAAACATTCAGAAACGCTCACTTACAGAATTATTCCTCCCTAGCTGTTTGGCAGGAAAACACAATCTGCTTTATATAATTACTTCATTTAAAGTGGTGTTTGATTGAAGCCCAGCTTCTGCAAAATGATCTTGAGCTAATTGAAGGACACATTCAAACCCTCCAATTGACAATGTGGTTTTGGAACAATGTATCTTTCTTCCAGGACAGGATAAACATCCCTCTTTCTACAGTTTTAACACCTGTAATGAAGAATTTATTCATTTCAGAGGCAAGTGTTATTAGTCCATTTTGAGAATAACACTTTAAATCATACTCTCCTGAAAAAAAATGAACAAATTATCCACAATGCTCGTTTATAGTGAGTATCAGATACAAATTACAATGCTTGATCCATTTATGACATATAGAACATGATGGAACATATAACTCTAATTCGCTGCTGTTATTGACTTTGCAGAAATCTTTTTTGAAGATGAGATATAACAGCCAAAAACAGAGTGGGACATGCTGTCCTTTCATTCCTACCTCCCTCAAAAAACAAGTAGATCCTGCTCCCCGAACTATTGCTATATACCTTAAAATAGGTAGAGCTCCCCCCAGTGTTGTAGAGCTATAACTGAAATCCTATAATAATGGAGAACACCCACCACGTGGAAAGAGCAACAGAATCCTTACACGCCTTTCTAAAGGACACGTGTCCTTCTCGGTCATAAATGTAAGTTCAAAAGTCTAGAAGTTAGTGGTCCTGGGTTCTAATTCTACTTTATCACCAATCACTTTTGTAAATTCAGATAAAACACTGCTCTTTACTTCAAGCCTCAGTGTACTTACCTGCAAATGGGTGACAAATACATGTGTTAAGTGCCTTCCAAACTTGAAAGTATCAAATGCTAGGTGAAACACCAAATAAGTTATTTCCTATTGACATCAAGTTGCCATGGGAACACTATTCTTTTGCAGTCCTATCTCAGATTTTTTTCTTAAATCAACTTGTAGAAAAAGAAATTATGTATCAGATCACATGTACTTTTTGTGTGTATGTGGCAGGCTCAGCCTGCCCTGGGGGTTGGGCTGGCGCTGCATGTGGGATCAAATCACGGTCCCTCCACTTGCCTAAGCAGGAGCTTCAGACCACTGAACTATCTTACCAGCCCTATCACATGTACTTTAAATGCTACCATTTTAGACCATTTTAGCTAGTGCCCAAAACAGAACTTCTTACACCAGGCCCTAGAGATTCTACCTTTAGAGATAGTCTGACCATGGTCTTAGGCTATTTTAATTTACTCCCATTGTCACATCTGGCTCTCATGGCAACTTAGTTTAATCAGACCTTTGTGCAGGAAGAAAACCATGAGCAAACAGTGAATTAATCACAGTTAAACTAACTTTAAACAAGAGAACTGGCTAGAATAGCACAAAATTGTGCCTCCTTGTGCACAGAGCAAATGAATTGGTACTGAACTGTTAGGACTGTGCCATCCAACTTGATCATTCTGAGGCTCCTAAAGCCTCTAATGTATAGTAATGGACTACGTTTCTCTCAGAGATGATAGAAACTAGCAGTTAAATTCTTTCACACCCTCCCTTCTCCTCCATTTGATTCTTTCAGCCTAACAAAGCTTACCTGAGCAAAATGCAGGGCTTTAAATCACTTAGCTACACACACAGGAAAATTTAAAAACCTGCATAACGAGGATTCTGACCACAAAGCCATCCGCTCACATGGTATTCCTCTCATGCACCATGATACAAGCATGCTTGGATGCAGAAATGTACATGGGATTATTTATTTGCCGGGCATGACAGAATGGGAAACAAAATGGAGCTCCTTACAATTAGAACTCAGCCAATGCACTGTCTGCTGACTGGATGCTGAATTTCAATCTATTCTTTCACTATAAACCAAGAAAAAATTAAAAAATTAAGGCCTGGACATAAGCTGGTCAACACAATTTCTATAACTCTGAAAGCAAGGAAGACATATAATGAGATCTTTTCCTGTCTACCAGGTCATCCTTCTTATTCATGGATTCAATTACTCTGTAGCATCCAATTCAATATGTGCTAGTCTTCAAAGAAATGCATACAGGTTCCTAACAAGAACTCTACGAGAAGGCTCAGAATGCAAATATGAAAAGCAACTGTGACATATTCATTGGATAAATTGCTCCTTTTGAGTAAGCAATACAAAAGAAACATTTTTCTAATTTAAAAATCTTTTAGGGGGCAATAAACTATTTTATTGAAAAATTAAACTGTAACTCTAATCAAAAATGAAACTACTAATGTATGCTAGAGGTTAATTTTCAAGGGTTTAGACATATAATTTGCCACCCACATCTTTTTCATTGGCAGGACCAACTCATCATTAAAAACTTCCCTGGACAGTGCCTTCCTTTGATACGAGTGATCCACGTGGCTGGAAGAGAGCAATTACTCATCATCTTACCTTCAAGAAACAGCTCAGTAAATGGAATCAAATTCTGAGTTTCCTGTAATACACCTGGAACACTACATGAAAAGCCATAAACATTTAGAAGTCCTGATCCTTGGATTTATCTGGCCAGATTGAGTGTTTAAGTATTAGTTGCAAAGTGAACTAAAACCACTCTCCTTCCAAAAAATTGTTGTGCTTAATGTCTTAAAAGTTTGCTAAAATCATAAGGACATGATTCAAGCCTTTGGAGTTGCAAAGAAGCCATGAATGACAAGCTAAATCATTCATACACTATGAAATATCAGTCTATCCTGCCATCTCACCAATTATCATTGATTTTTTTCATAACTGTGAGATGATGGGTAAATTGCTCCTTTTGAGTAAGCAATACAAAAGAAACATTTTTCTAATTTAAATATATTTTAGGGAGGCAATATAGTGAGATGATAGATAGATAGATAGATAGATAGATAGATAGATAGATAGATAGATCGATCGATCGATCGATCTTGGCATATAAGGGTTATTATATTTTTAGAATATGCTTTGCAGTTTTGTAAAATACATTGGTTCGCTAATACTGTTCACAATTTAGTTAGTTATTAGATTTAGTGAGTTATTTTTGGTTTCTTTACAACTCCAAAGGCTTGAATCATCTCCCTATGATTTAAAACACTTAATCTGTGTCTCATTTTCTGTATTTTTTTTTGTATTAGATACAAATTTAAATGGTTACTGTCTAAGTATTCTGTGTGAGGGTGTTTCAAGTGAATATTCAAACATACAGCTTTATGGTTATTCACATCTTATCAATAATTATTCAGTCTTAAGTGGTCTACAGTATCCATGGTAAGCCAGTACATGGGATGCCCCAGACTTGAGCTCAAGGACTAACTCAGTAACTCTCAATCATTTCTTGCTTTTACAGATTATCTTGTGATAACTCTTAAGTGCTAATATTGAACCAGTTAAATAAGATAGCTCAGATTTCAGAAAATGTTTCCAAGTCAATATATGGTTCTTATCTGCACTGTGCGGCAAAGGGAACATACATTGCTAATGACTTTTTAGTACCCTCTTAGTTCCTCTACCTTCCTGTCACACACATACTTGCTGTCTTGATAAAATTAAAATGGATAACTGAAGCACACAGTTACTTTGCACTTCCTCTCGTGGGTAGGTTCCTTAGCAATAGCAGCCAATGTAATTCTCACACTAAATCCAAGACAGCCGCTACTATGGCTCCCACTTTGCAGAGGGAGAAACTGAGCTATGAATAAGCTCCTCTGACCACATGCACACAGCTGATAAAACATGATGGGTTAAGGGGACTCAGTTGTTGGCTGACATGTGATCCTGCTTCTGCAGGGAGGAATCCTATATTACAATGTTATAGTCCCATCTTGCCCTTAAAGGGAATTGTGTATGCCATTCCTGCTTCAGACTCTTTGGTGATCCCTGCTACCTCCAGAGTAAAGCGCTTGAACTACACTTACAGATCTGATTAGGTGTCCACCTCGCCAGTCATGTCAGGGTGCACCTGTGTCTTGCACGCATTTTCGCTCCTGGGTACTAACAGTCCTCAAACTTTTCATGCTCCCTTCTGTTTTTGTACCCTCCGACTTGTATCCTGAAACATCCGCCTCCACGGAGGCCATCTGGTAGGTTCCCACTCATCCTTCATGACTCAGTTCAGGCGTCTCTCTGGGCATTCTTCCCCAGACAGATCTACACCCACCTCTCTTTTCCCATGTACTTTCTTCATGCATTTAGTAGAGTGATGAAAGACTTATAAGAAAAACAAAGTTTTTAAAAGCCCCTGACCAGCAGAGAGCTTCTTTAAAATAACTCTTCTTTCTGTCCTCTAAATTTTTCAGTAGTGGGAAGAGTCAATATGCTTTAAGAATAAGTGAAAGAATAAACGCATAAGTGACCTGAGAAGTCAAACAACAAACATCCCCTAAATGAAAAGTCTAGAACTCTAGGATTTTGTGTTTGATAAGACTGGGATGCTGTGAAGATGTAATTAATGAGTTCATTTCTTTTGTCTTAACCCACATTTTAAAAAAAACTCAACATGAAAATCTCATTATCCAGAAACTACAGGTCTATAGCAAATCCCCACAGCAGAGAGAGCTTGATAATTGTAGGACACTATCAATAGCTCAGTACAGCTGAAATTTAAGAAGAGCATGGCCAGCTCCAAGCACAGGAAGGCCAAAAGAGTCAATATGCTTTAAGAATAAGTGAAAGAACAAATGCATAAGTGGAACATGGCATGGGACAGACTGAACTTTGCTTGACTACTGTACCACCCCACCCCAATGGGAGCGTTCTTCCTTCTACCTCTATGTGTGGAAATGTCACTTCCACACTAAGCATTATACATTTCCCCATCTAGAACACTTTATTTAAACTTCTCCACAAATACTCATACTTGCCTTCATAACTTGCCATCTTAATACGACTGTTACTTCACCCACTAGGCACAAATGTCTCAGGAAGAAGGTTTATATCTTTGAAACCATTTTAAATAAATGCATCAACTAAAATTCAGTAGAACTAATAAGTGTTTGAACAAATTCATGATTAAAAATAATAGCAATTCCAGGGTACATGTGAGGAAAATTCCTCTCTAGAGTTCCCACTATTTTACATGCTTCAGCGGGGCCCATAATTTCAGTGAAGCTATTTGAAAGCATACATAAATACCCATCTTGTTATTGATTACATAAATATGAGGTCTTGTAGCAGTTGCTTCTCTACAGCAAGCTGTCAAGTTGCATTCGGGTCAGTCACTTTTGTCAGAAGCCAAGAAGAGATTTTAAATGTGTAATTAACTGAAGGTGTTAAAGAAGAAACATTGTGTCAAGGGCAAAAAACAAAACCAAGGGTATCAGGGTAAAGAGGAAATGGATATTTTTACTAAGAGGAACAAAGAATTCACACACTTGACTATAAACTATAGCTCAAAGCCTATCAATTTTCTAGAAATGACTGAAAAGCAGAAATGCAAGCACAAACATATATACAATTGCCAGGCAAAATAATACTTATTCTCCAAGCACTTGGACATCAAAAGAATCAATAGGACAATTGATATTTCCTGAAGAATAGCCACAGATCAAGGGTGGTGTAAAGTAGTTAGCCTTTTAATTTGAATTCAGATATTATCATTCTAAACTATCTCATCAAAAACACACGTTTCAAACATAGATAGACGCTACAACCACTTTTCAATAAAGGAATAGACCACCAAATGGTGTGGCATTCACCAAGAAGAAAACATCGCATTTTCAGCATGGCAGCTGCTTCGAATGTTAAGGTATGCTCTGTACTTCATGGGATATTTTCTCAACAAATTTTCATATGTGGACTTTGTCCTGGATTCTATCACCAGAAAATGAGCAGAACATGAGTATTGCTTCCTCCTCTTAAAACCTAATGGAATTCCGTGGTGAGCAGTGAGGCACGAGGCGGAGCCAGGGCAGCCAGCCTATCTGTGGCGAGATGTTCTTTCCCATTGCCACTCCCCATGGAGCCACACACACACTGTAGAAACTTGGAGCACAGGAAGCTTCCGGGCAACCAGAAGATGCAGTCATGTGCAACACTCAGAAAGTCGCCAAGGAGTATTCCCCGCCCCACGCCATTCCAACCATCTCAGAAGGAAGGAGGGACAGGAAGAAGCTCTTGGGTAATAAATACAATCAAAAGGGACAGCACAAGGCCAGCCAGATAGCTCAGCAGATTGAAGGGCCTGCTCAGGCAGAGCGCAGCAGCTGGGGTTCGATCCCTAGAGTGCCGTTCCAGCCCGGCCAATAGGGCGCGTAGAGATGGCGATTGAGACTGGGCGTGGTGGCATGTCTCTGTAATCTCAGCGCTTGGGAGGCTGAAAACAGGATCAGTGCACGTCCAATCTATGTAATTAGACCCTGTACTAAAAACATTAAAAAAAAAAAAAAAGGACAGTGCACTTTTGTAACTTGGAGTCCTTTCACATAGAATACTTAAATCTGATTATAGTAATCCAAGCCATACAGTGAGCCAATTTATCCCAAGCCATCACAGACTAGTGTATGATCCATAAAGGCAAAGAAAGGGACAAAGAGGTCATTAAAAGGCTCAAAATTTTAGGGTGTTAACAACTAAAAAGTGTTCTCCCAGGGAACTTTCCCTCCACAATTCAAAGTTCAAATAAAATACTATCACACAGTTAAAATATAAAGATTCATAATTTTTTTCTACAAGTCTATAATTCCCAAATGCAATTCATTTACTTATTTATCTTTTTTCTGCAAAGTTTTATTCCAGAGGGGCTCAATCCTTGGCAGCTGCCTTCCTCATGGCGGCCAGCACATTGCTCAGCTCCTGCTGCTTACGCTTGGCGTGGATCTGCATCCCCACCCTTTTCTTGATGAACTTGAGGGTGTGTTTGTCTTGGAGACTTTGAGAAGCTCCTTGGCACCCTGCTCCCATGAGGGGAACCGCACACCTCCAAGATCACGTCACGCACAAGCTTGGCGTGTTTGGTGAGGCATCCACGGTGGCGGCTGTGCCTCGGTTTCCTCACTTTCTTAGTCACCTTGTGGCCTTTGTTGAGGCCCATGGCTACAGGATAGTGGAGGGCCATGGCTACTGTTCTTCAATGGTTGCTGTGGCAGAAGCCCCAAATGCAATTCATAATACAAAACTCTGAAAATCTAAAGATTTTCATAACCGAACCTGAAATAAAATAAAGTCACCATCTTTAGTCTACTATAGACACTTTCTATTGCTACTGAAATAGGTTATCACAAAATTAGTCATTCAAAACACAATTATAGTACCTCACAGAGGTCTTACTTGGCTAAAATCCAAGTGTCAAAGGGGCCAAACATGTTTACTGAAAGAAAGATAGCCTCTTTAACAAATGGTGCTGGAAAAACTGGCTCTCCACATGTCGAAAACTAAAACTTGGCCCAGGTCTATCACCATGCACTAAACTAAAGTGAAAATGGATTAAAGATCTAAATATTAAAAGAGAAACCCTAAATTTCTTAGAGGAGAAAATCGGAGGAAATCTTGAAGACATTGGGGTAGGCAAAGAGTTCATGGACAAAAATCAAAATGCATACTTGAAAAAATCAACAAATGGGACCTCCTCTGGCTAAGAAGTTTTTGCATGTCAAAAGAAATTACCAACAGAATGAGAAGACAACACACAAATTTCGAAAAGATTTTAATAAGTATTCAGATAAAAGTCTTCTATCTAGAATTTATAAAGAACTAAAAACCATTAGTGTCCCAAAATTCAAAGATCCAATCCAGAAATGGATGAATACACACTTCTCAGAGAAAGAAATTCAACAAGCCTAAAAATACATAAAGAAATGCTCCACATCGCTAGCCATTTGTGAAAGGCAAATCAAAACAATGCTTTGATACCATCCCACTCCAGAAAGAACGGCTATCATAAAGAAATCAACCAACAACAAACGTTGGAGAAGCTGTGGGGAAAAAGGGACCCTTCTCCACTGCTGGTGGGAATGCAGACTGATGCAACCATTATGGAGAGCAGTGTGGAGAATTCTTAAAAAGCTAGAACTGGAAATCCCATTCAGTGCATCTATCCCCCTACTGGAAATTTTTCCTTAAGAATTGAAAACATCATATCATAGTGATATCTGTGCACCTATGTTCATAGCAGCACAATTTGTGATAGTCAAATCTTGGAAACAACCAAAATGCCCATCATCTGAAGAATGGTTGAAAAAGATGTGGCATTTTCATAAAATGGAATATTATTCAGCTATAAGGAATGATAAACTAGAAGACTTCATATATAAATGATGTATCTTGAACATATACTCATTAGTAAAATAAACCAGACCTGCATATGCAAATATTGTATAGTTTCCCTAGTATTAGGGCTCAAAAGAAGGAATAAATAAATAAATAAATTTTGGGCGGTACCAGAAATCACTCTCAGGACCTTGCTTTCTCGGCAATCTCAACCTCTATAATTTTTATTTTATTTTATTTTATTTAGAAGAATGACTTAAATACAAAATGCATTTGGAAGAGTTTAAAAAAATAAAATCCAAGTGTCAGCAGTACTGCTTCCCTTTCAGGATGATCCACATGAGAACTTGCTCCTAGGCCTTTGTCTGACTTATGGAATCCACCTGTGGTTCCTCTTTTGTGGCCTCTTTCATGGGCAGAGGCAGCAAGGCAGTGTCTCTCTACCTCTGCATGCATTATCTCATCTCTTCCTCTGACTGTAACTGGTAAAGAACCTCTGCTTTGAAAGGCTCCGTGATCAAAGTGGCTCTAGTCTTGTAATCCAGGATAATGTCCCCATCTCTAGGACTTCAAGCTTCAATCACCTGCACAAGGTCTAATTTGCCATGCAAGATGATACAAGTTCTGAGATTGTATTGCAGACCTTGGAAGGAGGCAATATTCTGTGTACTATATGCATCTATTATGAATTATTACGTACTTCCTTACTACATGTAATAAGCAAATACTAATGTCAGCAAGTTTACTTAAAAGTTTATGAGCCAGGCATGGTGATGCACACCTGTAATCCCAGCACTTGGGAGGCTGAAGCAGGAGGATTGGTGAGTTTGAGATCAGCCTGGGCTACAAAGGTGAGCCCAAGGCCAGACAGAACTGTAGACCCTGTCTCAAAAAAAAAAATAACAAAAAAAGAATTTTATGAGATGCTTTTTCACTCAAGAAAGAAAAGATTTTGAAAATGTAACATAGACTTGGACTCTATGGGGACTTCCCTGAATAAATACTAGCTTGCGGAAAAAGGCAAGAGTTGCAGGTAATGACATTATTTCTAATGCAACCTCCTATGACATTGAGAGTTTATCTGCTGTAGGCAGAAAAGCCTTTGTGGTTACTGAGGTCATATATAGGGGATGTTTGAAAGAACATTAGCATTCATTAACAATGCAGAATTCAGGGTAACTCTCAATTATGGTAACATAATCCAACTCAGTCTGATGCTGAACACAGCCTAGCCATTATAAATTGTAATGTCTAACTATAAATAAAGCAGCTAAACACTATGAAAAGAACCTTAAATTTTTAAATTAAAAATTAATACATTCCAACTTCTTCAAAGGCAAGAACTTTCTGTACTTGTGGTCCCCATCACACTGTAAAAGGCAAACAATATCTACAAACTTTTTTCTTATTTAAACAAGTTTACTTCATGGGATAAATTAATTCAATGCCATACATGCGAAGCACATAAAATAAGCACAAGAATATGGGACACATTACCTAAGAATAAATAAGTAAAAACACGCACTTCGTAAAGCAACTAAGCAAAGCACACTTCCACCATAGATTCATTTTGCCACCAAGTAGGAGTGGTTCTACATGTTTCAAGAAGAAAAATATCCAGCCTATGTTTATCAATTATAAAGGTAATCCTCATTGCACACTGTACTTCAACATAAAAATATCAAGAACTACTGACTTCATTAACTTTTTCCTGAGGCATATGATGTAACTAATTTCTGATCTCTTGAAAACTAATTTCTAAAGGACCACTTATTGCTTTTCCACAGTCTTCCCAGGTGATGCTTGTTGCAAGACTAAATGTGTATGT
>PVKN010030947.1:0-12628 GCA_004027915.1 Capromys pilorides | reverse complement strand
GAAGGAAAGGAAGAGGCTGGGGAGCTAGCTTGGAGGTCTAAGCACCTGCCTGGGGCACAGGACCCGAGTTCAGTCCCCAGTAATCCGAAACCAGGCATGGTGACAGTGGCACATGCCTGTAATCCCAGTGCTGGGGAGGTTGAGACAGGAGAATCATTGTGAATCTAAATAAGTTTTTTTAAAAAAGAAGGCAAGGAAAAAGATTTCCTGTAGTGTGTACTTACGGAAGATGACCCAGAGGGCCCTGTTTTAGATTTCTTATCTTTGAAATATAAGAGGAAAAGTTTTAATTGTTTTGTTTTGTTTTAGTGGTATCAGGAATCAAACTCAGGATCTTATGCTTGCCAAGCAAGCACTTTTTCCACTGAGCTATTTCCCCAGCTGCTCAGTAGTTTTAATTTATGAAATGTGTGCTAATTGGTTAGCGCAAGCAGCCATAGGTATTTGACTAGGTCCAGGCAATAAATAAAAGCCAAGTGTGTTAAGTGTGGTGAGTCCAGTGTAGGGAAGGAACCATTGCTTGGGGTAGAAGAGCAAAGGAGGTCAGAAAAGGCTCCACTTAGCAGTGAGGAGCTGGCTGAGCCCTTAGTGAGATGAGGTAAAAACCAAAGGAACTTGTAGGCTGCACAAGTGTTGAATCAGTGCTACATTTAGAAGTATAGAAAAGCCTGGGTTGCCTGAGTTCAGGACCTGACCAGACTGAAGTGCTCACCCCAGGAAGATTTGGTCACAGCCTTTCTCTGTGTAGAAAAAAAGAGACCTTTGAGACTTTCTGTCAAATGGTTTGACTACCACGGTTTGACCACCACGGAGTTCATAGACTCTAAATCATCTCTGTAAAAGCAGTGATCAGTGACTAAAACCTCTGCTTTAATGGTAGAGAAATAAGTAGATTATTAAATCCTAAACTTGTTCAAAGATGGCCAATTCTTCATCCATAGTAAAGGTTCCTTCCACTTCAATTAACTAACGAATTGGTTCATCCAGGACTGACTGTCCTCCCAAGAATGGTGCCACTCAGCAGCCTGGTAGAGCCTTCTCTATTGGTCTTTCCTTCGCCTAACTTTTCTTGACCTGCTGAGACAGATACTCATTTCTTTGTGTAGAGAAGATTGTGCCACTAAAATTGCCCACACAGTTATTCAATAGCCCCCTTATGTATGGTGGTTCCAGCCTCACAACTCTTCCCTCAAGATGTCCTTCCCAGTCCTGCTAGCTACTAGCCATTTCCACTTCCTGCAAATGGACTACAGAGAAAATATCAGCAGGCCTTCCTCACCCTTCCTGCCATGTGTGTCGTTTCGCCTCCACCTTCTCTCCAGCTCCTTGAACCTTTCTCACAAGTGTGGCTTTCCAGGTTTTTGCATCCCCTTGCTTGTTGGCCTAGATCCACTTAAAGTGTGAATACTATGGCCGAAACTCATAAGCATCTAATTGATCTGTTTTGAATTAGATATTTATCTTTTACATGGACTCCAGTTCTAATTTCAGGAGATTTTACTACATCAACTCAGCTTACAATCTTCTCTACCAAACTCTTCTATTTACAAACATGTAAACAGCCCAGGCTCTACTTTATCCTGTCATAAAAACAGCTGTGGTTTTCTTGTGACTGAGCTTGAGCTCCATCTTCTGTGCAGTGGTGCCTGACAGTCGTACCTCCAGATCTGCACTGTGCCAGGGCTAACCTCAGCTTTTGTCTTCAGCCATGTTTTTCATTCTGTCTTGGTTACTTTTCTCTTGTTGCTGATACAAAGTACCAGAAGCTGAAAATTAAGAAATAAAGATTATTAGCTCGCAGCTTGTGGAGGTATCAGTCCATACTTGGTTAGCTCCAACTCGGTGGCATGTAGCAGAGGGCAGCAGTTCATGGCCCTGTGGAAAATAGCAAAAGTGACAGGATCAACAAGGGAGGAGCAGAAAGAGCAAGCCTTCCTCCCTCGCTCCCTCCCTGATACCGTATGCAGGCCACCCACCCCAGGACAAGTGTAGCACCAACACCCATAATCCCACCATTGGACCATGGGCAATCAGAAGCCCACCCCATGACTGCGTGAGGCTTTACCAGGACATCTAGATGCAAATACGTTCTTGTGCTGGCCATTGCCTGCCCTGATTGCACAAAGATGATTTACCAGAAGCAAACAGTTTGCCTATCTGGGTGTGAGTCAGACATGGAAAACTACCTGCTTATTTAGCATCTCTGGGGTTCCATCTGGTGTGCGCTCACACTGCCTCCTAGTAGCCTTCAGGAGGCGTTTCTGCAGGCTCTGACATTAGCGTGAACATGGAGGTGATTAGAACGCCAGTATTTGGTTTCAGTTTTCTTGTTGTAGAGTTAGGAAAATGTGAAGCTGGAAATTTTCTCTTTGTAGAATCATTGTCACCACTTCCAATTATTTCTTGTCAGGTAGTTCTGGAGAATGCATGAGAAATCAGAACTGTGTTTTTTCACAAAAACAGCACTTTTCAGAGGTTGTCACAAGTCTCATCCTGATGGAGTAGCTTAGACATCAAGATATAAAATAGCTTTCCCTGGGGCTGGCCAGTTAACTCAGTTGTCGAAAGCAGCTTCTTCAGCAAAATCAGTCAGGAACAAGGGACTGTAGTTTGATCCCCAGCACCTTATGCCACACCAGACCCGCCCTTAAGACAGCCTGACCCAGCCAGAAAAAGAACCCTTCTCAAAGCAGCCTTCCTTAGGTATCACGATAACAGGCACCCAAAACACTGCATAGTGTGTTATATTTATTCTCTGCGAACACAGAGCATACGACCCGTGGCAATGCTCCCACCTTGTCTGTGTGCCTGCCCGACATCCCAGGCTGCACACAGGAGAGCAAGCGTGAGTGTGCATGTGAAATGCTAGTGTAGGTACTGCCGCCCTTGTGCTCTGCTCAGCTGGAACTTCGCAAACAGTAGCTGTTACCTTCATGTTTTTATTTTGACCTTATTTTCAGTCTAGATTTAAATAGATTGCATTTATATATACATATATATGTGTATATATGTATGTGTATATATTGGCCTCATCCTATTTTTTATTCTTCAGCCTGTAAATCAGTCTTAGCATTGATTTTGTTTTTTTATTCTTTACTTTTTTTGAACTTACTGTTTATTCTATTTGAAATGCTTATGATTGGCAGCTGACAGGCCAAAGCAAAAGTCAGAGAGGGCATCTGCTGTTTTGCCCATGTGTCAGTCACTGCCAAGCTTGTGGCCTTGCTTGCTTTTCTTAAGCTCCATTGCCTGGACAGTGGATCATCTAGGGAGCGTGGAGTCCCTGCCGTGCCCTGACCTTTGGAAGGCAGTGGATGCCCCCAATGCCAGTTCTGCCCATTTCAAGTGGCCACGTCTTTGGATGTGTAACTCTGCTTTCCCATCATGTCAGGCAGTCCCCATGACCACCTCAAGTTTTCAGATTCACCAAGAGGACTCAAAATTCAGTGTATTATAATTATGGCTATCTTTTAGTCCTTGCAGAAGCAAAATCAGCAATGGAAAAACACACACACACACACACACACACATACACACAAAGGTGAAGTCCACAGGGAATCAGGCACCAGCTTCCAAAGATCCTCTCCCTGTTGAGTTACGCAGGACCTGCTTAAATCCCCTAGCAGTGGATCGTGACCACACCTTGGAAACATTACCACCAGGCAAACTTGTTAGATTCCGCTTCTGAGTATTTACTGGGGCTGATCATGTAGGCAGCCCCTCCACGGCCTATACAGAAGTCCAGACTACTAGAGGAAGGCATATGTTAGCATTGTTTAGTGAATAGCCACAGCACAGTGAATCGTTCTCAGTTCTCAAAGTGATGAAAGACTGTCCCAAAAGCCAAGTTCTCAGGTGCCAGCCAAGAGCCCACCTTACAAACAGCTCAACCTAAGAACAGCAGTCTCAGCCTGCCTGTTCACAGCCAAGTAGCATGGGCCACTGTCTACATCAAAAACAAGTCCAGAAAGCCAGGTGTGGTGGCACACGCCTGTAATCCCAAGCACTTGGGAGGCTGAGGCAGGAGGATGAGTGTGAGTTCAAGACCAGCCTGGGCATAAAAGTGAGCTCAAGGCCAGTCTCAACTGCATAGCGAGTGTCTCAAAAAGACAAAAAAAAAAAGTCCAAGCAGACAGGAACTACCCTGTTTTGCTACCCTCCTGTGAAGGACTCCCACCTAATTAGGCAGTTGATAAAAGCCAATCCCAAAATATTTATGAACTTTAGAAACACTGTTTTCATTCAACCTTCTAGCAAGGAGTACCACTCCATATCAGATTCTGTTGTCTTCCCTAGCATAGATTCACTCTTTCACTACTCTGTTGGTAAATATTTTGCTCAATGTTTAGATGCTTAGAGTGAAGCAAAGTACTTGAGGTTTTATCTTAATTCATACATATTTTCCTTGTATTTCTAGCCTGTGACCCAAACAATAAGCGCCTTCGTCAGATCAAGGACCAGATTCTAACCGACTCTAGGTACAATCCCAAGATCCTCTTCCAGTTGCTGCTGAATACTGCACAGTTTGAGTTCATACTCAAAGAGGTAAAAATACTGATAATCACCAAAGTTGTAGGGCTTTTTTTTATGTTTAAAAAAATTTTTTAAAAAATTTGAATTTAGCTTCTGTGTCTTTAGATTTAAGCTACACATTCTAGCTGTGTAAAATAGTTCTTATTTTTAAAAGGGACAGGATAAGGCATTGAACCAGCACTGGCTGCACGTCATCTTTTGGAGTGCAGTGGTGGAGAGAGAGCAGAGTTGTGGAGGTTATATTATGATGAGACTACAGACATTAATCAGAGAGCCACAGTCCCGAAAATGTACATGTCAACTGAGATCTGTGCTGTGAAGGGAAGGAACATAGTTCTCTGAGAGCCTAATATAAGGGTCTTGTCCTGGCCCAAGACTTCCTTGAGAGCAGAAGTGAGCATCTCTGAAGGGACTGGAGAGGAGTGTGTCAGAATCGGCTAGACAGAGGAGGGAGCATTCCAGAGCACATGCAGGCAGAAAGAGGAACACAGCCTCTCACCATGCAGTGCTTTAGTTAACAGCAAACCAAATACACCATGGTGAACAGTAAGAGTATATCACTTAGTGACACATAGGCCAGCTTAGTTCATGCAGATACAGTGCAATGACGATGAGAAATCAATTGAGGATGCATTTCTCAGAAAGTACCTCCATTGTCCTAATCGTGTGGGTAGGGAAGAACATGACCATCAAAGGCCTGGAAGGCCCCCAGCTGAAGGGGAGGAGATGACAGAAGGTAGTTGCTGAGATGGGCAGGCACCAGCCCATAATGGGCCTTGCAGGATTTGTCTGTATTCTAGTAGTCAACGGTACCCTGTTGGCAGAGGGTTGAGTAGGGTTAGCAAGGTGGCCTTAAGAGCTTTAAGGAATTTGAGCTTACTGAGGGAAATTCTGAGGTTAGTCTTACCCTAAAGGATCTCTGGGCAAAATAAAAATGAAGAATACCTTAGCATGCCTAGCTTTTATAACTAGTGCCTTGGGCATTTAGATTAGGTGGGCTCAGGAACTAGCCCCACATGTTGATGCCCACCCTGAGCCATTCTTCACCTTGTTTCAATCTGGTTGGAGACATGCTATGTGCTTCGTTACCCTCAAGGCATGTAAGGGTCCTCTGTTCCCTAAGTAGCCCAGAAAAAGTAGGTACTGGTTACTAACACAGCGCTCATGTGTACACTAAATGCTTTCAGTGATTTTTCCACTTATAACCTATTCAGTAATTTTAATTTTTTTTAATTAGTAAGTATAGAATACCTACTCTATTGCCAGTGAGGTATTAGAGTTTTTTGATTTGTTTTGATTTTTTTTAAAGATCAAGGCATATCCCTGCCATCCAAGAAGAAAGAGGAAAACAGTGGAGAGGCCAGGAGCAGGAGTCAGGCCCTACAGGAGTCAGGTGGTCAGAGGCAGGAGAGCTGCTCCATGGAACACCCCTGGGCTGCTAGAATCCAGAACCACAGCTCTGTGATCCAGTTCCCTGTAAATTAATTCAGTGGTATTGACAAAATTAGGGCAGGTCTGAGCCACCTGAGTGCGAAGCCTACATTTCTAACCCTCATCCTGTTCGCTGGACTCTACTGAAGCAGTGTGAGCAGCCTCCTCCTGTCTCCTGAGGCAGAGAGGAAGGAAGGCGGCCTTTGGGGCACAGCCTGTCATGAAGAAGAAAATTCTGGTTAAAAGAAAATTAGCCAACACAAATCAGGCACAGAGGGGGCTGGCGAGATAGCTCAGCGGTCTAAAGTGCCTGTTTAGGCAAGCTTAGGTAGCTGCAGGCGACTGTGGTTGGATGGGCACCACGTGCCACTCCTGCCACATCCTCAGGGCGGGCTGAGCCAGCCAAAAAAAAAAAAATTTTTTTTTTAACTTCAGGCACAGAAATAACAGATTTGAATTCCTGACATTTCGGTTTGATTCTTTAGCCTGTGTTTTCCTTTCTCCTACCTCCTACCCCAACCTTTGTAGAATCACTTTCTAACTCTTCTGTAGGTAGAATTAGACCTGTATTTCTTCTTATCACTATGATTTCATATCCTAATACAAGGACCATCTGCCCTCCCAAATTCTATCTTAAAACATAGGAAATCTGGGCCAGCTATGGTGGTGTATACCTGTAATCGCAGCACTGGAGAGGCTGAAGCAGGAGGATCACATAAGCCAGGTTGGGTTACACCATGAGTTCAGGGTCAGCCTGTGCTGCATGGGAAGACCTTATCTCAAAAAGAAACCAAACAGAAAAAGAAGTTATGAAACCTGTGTTCCTTGTCCTCCCACTTTTCTTTTCATCGCTTAATCAACTTGCCCAGCTACAGGATCCTCCTCCTCAGATGCCACAACACCTTGTACAGCGTTGATTCCCACATCTGTGGCTGGAGACTGTCTACCCACTGGGCATCTGTTCAGTTTCATTTCAGTGCTAACAAATGAAAAATTTCCTGAGAAAAATATCAGTGTTTGTGTATATATTTATTTCATAAGAACACAGCGGGATAAATCCTAAACCTTTGCCAGGGATAGCATGTCCTATTGTGAGAATATATATGTTTTTAAAATTTGTTTCAAGAAAGAAACAAAACTCTTAATTATGCCATTTTGTTCTCTACCCAAGATAAAGTTGTAAGCTTTATGAAGGAATGAATTGATAAACTATTTCTGTGTAACCTAAGTAGAAGGAAACTTTGTTGATTCTTTTGTCCATACCCCTATAATCTGGCAGTATGACACCTAAACCTTCCCTGAATAAGTGGATAATGGAGGAATTGTGGCCTAGAAGAGCCAATGTGTGACTCTTGTCGGAAATTTAACTTCACACTGAAAAACTTCCTTGGCCCTACCAAAGCCTAAACTAAATTTTAGTGGTCAGGCATAGTGTTCTGAAGACTTCCAAGCGCTCCAGGTTGTGCTTTGTGCAGCTGGTCAGAGGTGCCATCACTGCCTGTCAATTTGTGTGATTTCATATTTTTTATTTAAAAACTTGAGTTCTGTTTGGGGTCTCTGCTGCCAGTTGCAGGGTCAGGGTTTCTCTTGAGTCTTCTCGTTCTGTTCACCAGATGTTCAAACAGATGCTTTCCGAGAAGCAGGCCAAATGGGAGCATCACAAGAAGGAGGGCTCGGAGCGCATGACTGAGCTTGCCGAAGTCTTCTCGGGAGTGAAACCCCTAACCAGAGTGGAAAAGAATGGTAATTACTGAGGAGAAGTAGTAGCGCACTTGAGGTGCTGTACCTGAGCAGCTTGTTTGAAACTTTAGAGACTGGCCAGGCACAAAGGCTTTCTGTCTTCATCCTTGTCCACTTCTGTCATCCTTCTGTGGTGGTGCTGACAGAAGAGCCGCGGTCCGCCTCGGGCTGTCTTGAGGCTTGTGCTCTCTGGGGCAGTGTTTGAATCCACTCTAGACTTAGGAATTTTTGTCTTGGCTTTGAAATCTGAGATTAGGCTAAACCAGGAGTTCTTAAAAATTCTGGTTCTTGAAAACTCTGCCCCAGGTCCACACTATGTGCAACTCGTATGTCCATTTATGTGTTTTTAGGAGAAACAGAAAAGGGTATGTAGTTCTCATGGTCTTTTCAGAGGGCTTTGTCATCTAAGAATATTAATAACTACCAACATAGATCATATTTAAGATTCTTCTCATTTTTCTAGGTTTTTGTCCTGTGCACCTGCCATCTAGTGGTAGAAGAGAAAACCCGTAGACTTTTGGAAAGAGATCCTTATTCTAATGATTTTTTTTTTTTTTTCTTTTCCTTGAAATAGGATCTCACTCTGCAGTTCAAGCTGGCTTTGAGCTTACTTTGTAGCCCAGGCTGGTCTCGAACTCACAACAATCCTCCTGCCTCAGCCTCTCAAGTGCTGGGGTTACAGGTGTGTGCCACCACATCTGACTTCTTTAATGATTTTCCTCCTGCATATTTTAGGAAATCTATAGGAAAATTATGGCACTATTTCAAATTTTCATAGATAAGAACTTTTCAAATGGCTCTGATAGAACATTTTGAATTTTAAGATGACAAACTTTTTAAAATGCTTAATGTTTGTCTTAACTCTCAAATCTTTTCAAGTGAGATTAATTATATAGTAGAATTGCTCCATAGTATAGCTTTTTATAAAAAGAAATTAACTTTTTAATCAATAAAAACTTATTATTATATCTTGACTTTCACAAATTTATTTGATATTGTTTAGTTCATCTAAAATATGCTTCCAGGGCCAGGGAGATAGCTCACGGGCACAAGTGCCGGCCTGGCAAACGCAAGGTCCTAAGTTCGATCCCTGGTTCTACAAAATAGAAAAAACAAATAAATAAATAAAATATACTCCCAAGCCAAGTAGGGCCATCAAGACAGCTCAGTGGACTAAGCGCCTGCTTAGGCAGGCTCAGGGACTGGAATTCATCCCAGGCCTAGCATGCAGTGCTGGCCCTGCCCCTAGGCACTGAGCTGTCACTGAGACTGAGTGTAACAGCGCACACCTGTAACCCCAGCACTGGGGTGGCTGAAAACAGGTGGATCACTAGACGTTCAAGCTGCATAGTGAGATCCTGTACCAAATACATTTTTTTAAAAATTCAGTTTATATCAGTTTTACAAGTCACAATATCGTGATGAAAAAGGATGAAACAAGAACCATCTGTTCTGTCTGACCAGATTAGTCTAGAATTAGGTTCATAACTCTCTGTTGTGTCTCTTAGGTTCTCATAAATACCAGCCTTGTTTCAGATCATTTGCATATCCATTTTACCCCTTTTTTTTTTTGACTATTCAGTTTCTTTTAGCTTAAGAAGTACTTCTGCTTTTTTTCTTTTTTTCATTTTATCCTTATAACCTATGACATAAACATGTACAATGGTGGCCTAGTTCACAAACTTAATTCCCTGATTCTGGTTGCAAAGTGAGTTGGATGAGAATTGAATCAAATTCAAGGGTTAAGTTCCGTGTCGACCTTCGGGGGAAGCCTGACCCCTGTCATCCTTGCCAGAGCTTCCTTTTGGACAGAGCACCCTTCCTCATCTCTGCCATCTCTTGCCTCTGCAGAGCACTCTCCCATAGCTGTCACCTCATCATTTCTGATGCCTCTCCCTGGCCACCTCCTCCTTGTCCCTATGGGTTACAATGCCCACACAGCCTCTAAGCCTTTTTTGCCAAGTATTTTAGAGTAAGTTATTTAGGTAGGAAGTTTAATCTGTCCTGCAAAAGCTGATGTCCAGACATTTTTACTGTGGTTTGAGAAATTCATAGAAGCAATGTTGGGTACATAGTAAAAATTCTGTGAGTGAAAACTGACTTACAAGAGATGGCTTAATGAAATTCAGAGCTGCAGCTATAGGAATTCTGGATTTCAGCTTTTCCTTGTTTCTTTGCTAATAGAAAATCTTCAAGCTTGGTTCAGAGAGATCTCAAAACAAATACTGTCTTTAAATTATGATGATTCCACTGCTGCAGGCAGAAAAACTGTGCAACTAATACAGGCTTTGGAGGAGGTAAGAAAAGTCTTTTTCACTTAGCTTTGGATCATGAAATGTACCTTAGTACCTTGCTAATAGTTTGCTCCTAAAAACATATCTAAGAATTTCACCCATAGCAGAAGCAGTGCACATTAATTTACTCCCTGTACCATGATACACAGTGTCCTAAAACTGGACGGATAAGCAAGTGACCAGCACCAATAGGTTGACAGCAAAGGAGCGTGGTATTTCAACTTGAAGAGACATCTTAGGAAAGAAATATGAAGACAACATAGGAACACTGGAAAATCAGTGATAAAGTATATGTAAAAGCTAGAAATAAATGCATAAAAGTGAAAGTGTCTGCCCAGTTATCATATGCTTTTCTGAAAAACTAGTTTATTTTTTCATCTACTGAAAAATGATGATACCCAAAATAAGGATTAGATCTTGCCATTGTTTTTGTTTTGTTTTGTTTTTCAAGACAGGGCCTCACTGTGTAGCCCAGGCTGGCCTTGACCTTCTGGTGATCCTCCTGCCCCAGCTTCCCAAGGGATGGGATGATAGATGTGTGGTGCCAGACTGAGCTGAAATTTTCAGTTTTGTTTTTAAACAGGCTTACAATGGAAAGAATAGCACAAGAACAATATCTATGGACTTTATTTGGAATATTATCTGTAACCCTAGCCAGTTGGTGTAACTGTACATTGTTAGAGGTACAGTGAGCGTTTTCTCATCTGGCAGACTTTCTTCCAGGCTCTTGTTATTTCTTGGAGGTTTTTAGGACGATCCCTGTAAATGACAACACTAACACCCCATGTTATTATGTCACAGTTTCTCATTCCAGAACAATTACATAATCATGCTATTTTACTTTTTTGGATAATTTTCTAGTCTGTTGTACAACCACCAATAGGTTTGTTAGTCTCTGATGCTTTCCAGTTTTTGCTTTACTTATTTTGACATGTGCCCAGGCCCCATCAGTTATAGGCATGGAAACTTCAGAACATTATTGAAGCACTGTTTGACATAAAAGAATAACCAGAAAACCTCAATAATGTGCAAACACCAGCACAATGGCTGT
This sequence comes from Capromys pilorides, assembly GCA_004027915.1. NCBI lineage: Eukaryota > Metazoa > Chordata > Mammalia > Rodentia > Capromyidae > Capromys > Capromys pilorides. The sequence continues at coordinate 1,579 of PVKN010030947.1, read as the reverse complement.
GGTAAAACTTGCATGTGTGCATGTGTATGTATTGTGCCGGATTGGAACCCAGGGCTTTACACGTACTGAGCAAGAGCTTTACCGCTGAGCCAGGCCTCAACTCCTAAAGTGTATGTTTTTTTCTTTTAGTAATGATGCATATCTTCAGAAGTAAGGTTTTCCCATATGTGTTTATTTGCAATAGAATGAAAAATGAATGTTTACTTGTTGCAATGTGTATGAAATAATCCTAAAAATGTGTGCACTTTTTGACTTGGTTTATATATTTGTAAAGTTATAACTTGGATTAAAAATTTTATCAAGAGGTAGCAATGTGCTTTATTTGAAGTGCTTTTCAAAGAAAAATGAACACCATTGTGGTCACGCAGAATTCTTTAAATTAGATGTTTTTGTACCACACAGGTTCAGGAGTTTCACCAATTGGAGTCAAATCTGCAAGTGTGTCAGTTTCTTGCTGATACTCGGAAGTTCCTCCACCAAATGATCAGGACAATTAACATTAAGGAGGAAGTCCTGATCACCATGCAGATCGTCGGTGACCTCTCCTTTGCATGGCAGTTAATTGACAGGTAATGTGGAAGGGCTGACTACCCTTGCTGAGGGCTACTAAGGACGTCTTCTTAGACTTTATCTCTTTTTACAGTTTCACATCCATCATGCAAGAAAGCATAAGGGTCAATCCATCCATGGTCACTAAACTCAGAGCTACTTTCCTGAAGGTGAGCCAACAACAACAAGATCACTTTTCTGTTACGAGGAAAGAATTAGCCTCCATACGTGTGTCATTCATCTGTCAGGCCCAGGTTTCATCCTTCTAGGAAATTGGGTAATTTAAGTATTTTCATAGACTGAAAGTTGTCAGCAGTTTTTCCACAAGACCATGGGTTCAGAAGATGCCAGTAAGCCAGAGGTAGAGTGACATGACTGTAATCCCAACATTCAGGGAGGTTGAGGCAGGTTAGCAACTTCAAGTCCAGCCTGGGCAACTCAGTGACTAAGTGAGATCTTACTTCAACATAGAAATGGAAAGGAATTAAGACTGGGCGTGGTGGTGCAAGCCTGTAATCCCAGCACATGGGAGACTGAAAACAGGAGGATCACTCCGAGTCTGATCCATGTAGTGAAACCCTATAGACCCTGTCCTAAATACATACATACATACATGTGTACATACAAATAAAATAAAAGGGGCTGGGGATGTAGCTCTGTACAGTGTCCTTGAGTTCAATCCCTAGTACCTCCAAAAAGTAAAAATTCAGAAATATACAGAATATTATTTTTAAATGGATATACTGATTTTTTTTAAATTAAGTTTTATTAGTGTTCCAAAAATGTGAGTCCTCTGGCTCCTTTATTCCCTAAATATGAATTAAATCTTTTTGTTTTTTTGTCTCTTCGGCTGTTGTCAGAACCAAATCCAGGGCCTCATGCCTGCTAGGTGAACTAACTTCTATTTAGAAACTTTTAGTCCAGCCTCAGCTGCGCTCTAAAGTTAGGAAATACTGACAGACAACACAGGGGGGCCTCTTCTCCGGGTAATTTCAGTACATGATCAGCACAGTAACTTACTCAGTATCTT
>PVKN010030946.1:0-12612 GCA_004027915.1 Capromys pilorides | reverse complement strand
TCAAGAAGAGTCACCCAGGTGGCGGTGGTCCTCCATAATACATCAGTAAAGGTTATTGGTAAATATTTATTTATATATCTGTTGTCAATGTGGTAGGGAAATCTCTCAATAATTTCAAGTTAATTATTATTGTTAAAGAGGAAGATTTGAATATAGAAACAATATATGTACCCATATTCTGTATCTTTCCATGACTTCACATTTATTTCCATCTATTTATAGTACAAATTCTGTAACAAATAAAAGATGTTCATTTTGTTTCCTCAGATTCAGCCTCTTTAAGTATTAAATCACTTTTATTTGCCTATACTTACCAGGACAGAGAAATGAGGCAGAATCTATTTTATCAAACTAGAGATTTTAGGATGAGTTTTATATTAGTTAGTTTTCCATCTCTGTGACAAAACACCTAAGCTGAACTTTAAAAACTGAGACAATTTATTTTGGCTTACAATTTTAGAGGTTGCAGTCTATTCCTTTTGGGCAAATTAGTTTACCCTGGCAGAAGCATGTGGTAGAGGGAGCTACTCATCTCATGACAACTAGGAAGCAAAAACAGATATGAGAAGTGGATGGATCTCTGATATCTTCTTGTGAAGCCATGCCCCTAAAGACCAAAACATCTTCCATTAGGCCCCATTTCTCAAGATTCCAACATGACCAATAGCCCCACATTCTGAGACCTAGCCTTTAATACATGAGCCTTTAAAGGACATGTAACCAAACACAGGAAGTATTTCAGAAATTGTGTTCTTATTCAAATCTTTCTGACTGTGATTTAGGGATAAGAAAATTTAACCAATATGATGGTGTATAACAAAGACTCTGTGGCAGGCAGATTAAAAATCTCTCAATGAGGCCCATGTCCTAATCTTATAAACCAATGAATATGTTAGGTTATATAGAAAAAGGGTGTTAAGGTAGCAGATGCAGATGTAATTATGTTTTCTAACTCACCAATTCTCAAAAAAAAAAAAAAATGTGAGTACTATTACAATCTCCATTACAAAGTGAGTTAGTGAGGCACAGAAAAGAGTTAAACATATTGCTAAACTAGTTATAAAGCTGGTAAATGGAGGAGCTTGGATTTAAACTTAGGCAAAGTTCATAGCTCCTGGTTTCAAATGATGTACCATACTATTACCTCATCCTGGAGAGGAGGTCCATTTCCTTAGGAGGTGAGAGAGTGAGCAGATTTGAGGTAAAAACTTTATGACTATGCCTAACTGCTTCTATGCCTGTTTGCAATTCTAACTCACAGGGCTCACAGGACTCTGGGGCAACATTTTAGGGCGGAATTCTGCAAATCCTACCACTTCCTCGGATTTAGGTCAAGTGTGCAAAGTGCCCTGTTTTTCTCAGATGAAGAACTCATTCCCAGTGTAAGCTGCAATTGAGTATTTCCAATAGTTCCGTACAATCACCTCCAATTCTGTTTGTCCTGGCTCTCAGCCTCTCTTGCACTAAGATTGGGAAAGGAGGTATTACGTGAATTTTGCTTAATGGCTTTTTCTCCATAAATAAATTTCATCTTTTACATGTCATGAGACAAAATTAGTGGGTCCTTTTTCTTCATTTGATCTCATACAGGTAATTTGCAGAAATGGACACTACCTAGTCTTAAAAGTAGAAATACTTTTCATTTAGGAATTAAGGAAATATTAACTAAATGTGTAAATTCTAATCATCATTTTAAGCACTGAGTCCTTTCATAGGCATTGTCATGAACATTTAGAAAACATTAAGTGGAAACCCAGATGTCCACTGAGGGAGTAAGTTATCTTCTCTCAACCCGACACCATCCTTTGAATGGGAAAAGGAGTAGTATTGCAAAGATTTATTTTCCCACAGAAACTTTTCTTAGAAAATTGAAATGATTATAGTCAGCTTCAAATAATATTTTTCTTTCAGTTACATAAATCATGAACTGTTAGCCAGAGCCCATTTTCAGTCAATGTCCTTCTTTGCATTCCGGTCAGTTCCTGGTTTCCAACACCCATTCATGGATGTGATCTTATCTGTTGAAAAAGTTCTTTGTTACTATAGGGCAAGCTGATATTCTAAAAAAGAATTTTTTTCCATGAAGGTAAATTATCCTATTCAAATAGCTATCAGATTATATCCTATTGATAGTTTTTAGCATTAAAATGATCTATCTTTCACAAAATGATCACAGCATAAGTTGGTAATTAGATTTGCTTTAAATGCCCTCATAATGTTAAACTTGGCATTTCTACATTGGTTTCAAAATTATTTTTGAAATGTTTTCTGGTCTAAATAATTCCAAGCCTGTGAGCCACTGGAATGTATTTTCAAATAGTTTTTCAATTAGTGGAATATTTTCTGAGTTTTTGCATTTCTGAGAATGCCCATCTGTTTTGCTGAAAGAAAAAGTTAGTGCTTATAGTGATCTTACTAAGATTTTCCTCCTCAAAAACCTGGAAAGTCATTTGGTACTTACTGTTGCATAAGAAATGTTTGAGATCAACCATTTTGTTCTTTTATAAATTTTTACTGTATAGTTGAATTTTTTTTCAATTATTATACTTTCCCTTTTCTGAAAGCATCACATGTCTCTCTAAGCAGATGCCACTGAGATAAAATATGTAGTGGCAGATGGCCAAAGAGCCAGATTCTAACATCTCCAAAGTTCAAATATAGTTTATTTACCTCACTAGTGATTGTATTCTTGGACAGATATGTGTTGAATGATATCTCCCCAAAAGATTACTTTAAATTCTAAATTAAGTATCGACAAATATGATTTTAGTTGGACACAGGGTTTTTGCAGATGTAATCCAACTAAAGTGAATTTGTTAGGATAGTCTAACCTGACAGGAATGACATCCCTAGAAGAAAAGTTCAAACTTGGACACACAGAAAGGGAAGAATTCCAGAGGAAAATAGAGGAAAGATAAGGTGGAAGAGATTAGAGTTTTGTTGCTTCCTCATGACAAAATGGCTAGGGATTTCCAGAAGACAGAAGAAAATATAAAGGAAACTTCCTGAAGATGTTTTGGGTGTCAATTACGATGAGACAAAATACAAATGGTGTCTTGTTACCCACATTTAATACTTTGTTGTAGCAGCCCTAAAAATCCAATAATTAGACTTCAGTTTGTTATCTATAAGCTAAAGATACTAGTGTATTTAAAGCTGTTGGATTATTTCATATAAAAGTGATTACACAGAATGAGTAAATATGACATATTCTACCTAATTAAAAGAATGAGTTGTTATGCTTATTATCATTACCGCTATCTTCCTTAGGTAGTCTTCTCATGGAAATACTTCTTGTAGTTTCTATATAAAGCTTTTATAATTTTAATTGAATAATAAAGTCGTTTTTCACCTTTTTTCAGTGCTGGAGAGCAAACTCAGGGCCTCAAGCACATTATGTAAGAGCTCTATCACTGAGCTACATCAGTAGACACTAAATTATTTTCCTTAAATTGCTAGACACATCATCAAAGATTTGATTCTATGGGATGAGTTTGTTTGAAGGTGTGCAGATATGGACTCTCATCAAGTACTCAAACTGCAATGTAATTAAGTGACAGACCTAGTATTCTGAATACTCTGGCTTATACATATAGAAACTGGGGTCATAGAATATTGAACCTAAGTTAGAAAATGTAAAATCATGTAACTTTTTGAGGATGAATTTCAGTAATATTTTTTCATTTTTTTCCATATTTGATACAAGGTTTCACTACACAGCTTAGACTCTTAGTGGTCCTCCTGTATTCAGCCTTCCTAGTGCTGGGGTTACAGGCATGTATCACCATACCCGGTCTCTGTGGTAGGTTCATTGTGCCCAGGGGCAAGACTGGAGCTGGTGCCCAATAATTTCACTGGTTGGATGGAATAGGAAATGCTAGATGAGCATGAAAAAATTTCTAATAATGAAGACTCCATAATACATAAGATAGTACAATGAGATTAAGAACACATGCTTTGGAAATAATCTTTTTAGATTCTAGCTGTGGAACTATGTGAATTTTGAAGCTTTTAAGGGCCCAAGCTCATGTAAAAATGAAAATGGTATTTATTAGGGTTCTTGTGAGAAATGAGATATCACAATAAAGACATTATTATTAGCAAAGTAAATGCTACACTTTTTTGTAATCATGAAAAGTATTTTAAAATAAAGAGAAATCAATATCCTCTTTGGCTGCTGACTAGTAAAATATATGAATGCAGGGACAAAGAAGACACATAGATGAGAAAAGGTATAATGGTACCTGGGTTCAGGAGAATGTAGTCTTTCCATGATTCTGGTCGCAAATTGAATTGCACAAAAACTGAACTATATTTCCTCATAAGGTCAACATTGAACATAACCATTGAATTTGATTCAGTTCTTATCCAAATTTAGTTTGCAACCAGAATCATGGAATCAAGCTCGTGAACCAAGGTATCACTGTACCCAACTAGAAGTAGTGGTGTTTGTGACTTTTCAGCAGGTTAACAATTATTGTTCTGACTGTAACTTACTGGATTTTTTTTTTTTATTAATTTGCCTTTACCAAATACCCATGTATCTTGAAACCCTCTATTTTTCATACTGAAAAGTCACTGAATGGAATATATTAATGACTTTTTGGGACTGGGGAAATAGTTCCATGGCACAAGTGTCTGCCTGGCAATTGCAAAGTTGTGAGTTTGAACCTGGTTCTGAAAAAAAAAAAAAAAAAAAAAAACACTTTTTAAGAGTTCATTATAGCTAACAAAATGTGTCTTAGGGTGGATTATAATTTTTTAATCAGATTTGATCCTACAATACTTGGAACAGTTCACCATATTATTCACTAGGTTCTAATATTCTGAGAAAGAAAACAGAATGGAATACCTCTCTGTTGTGGGATACTGGACATTATAACATCATCAATAGTTGGGAGAACAGAAAATAGCAAAAGTCATGATAAGAAAGAAAAATGTACAAAATGGTGTTTATTTTAGTCTTGTTTAAAATACTGGGGCCGGAGAGATGGTTCAGTGGTCTAAAGCGCCTGCTTAGGAAAGCTCAGGCAACTGCAGGTACTGCGGTTCGATCCCAGGCACCACATGCTGCGCCAGCCCCACCACCAGGGCAGGCTGAGCCAGCCATAAAATAAATAAAGAAACAAACAAACAAACAAGCAAAATAAATAAATAAATAAAATACTAATAGGGCATAAGTCCACAATAAAAAGTAGGTGCAATATTAATTTTTTTTGAAATATGGTACCCTTTTTGGAGTAATTGGTGATTCCAGTTGCTTCTCTACATCATTTGTCTTTAGCAAACTATGATACCAGATTGTTCAGCTTCATAAGCCATTCACTAAAACTGATCACTCAACATGCAAAGAACAGTGCACCAAACAGCTTAATCATCACAATATGCTGCAGCAGCAAGTTGGTAGAAAGATACTCCTAACTTGGCTTAGTGACTCTACTTTCCTCAGTGAGTCTATGTATCTGTCTTCATGCTTATGACCTCATAGTTATACAATGGCTGCTTCAGTTCAAGAATTACATTCTCAGGCCTGCTTCCTGAGAATAAAAGAGGAAAGGCAAAGAATATACTTCCCTTCAAATACCCAGCTTTTAAGGTTGAAGTGCAACAAACCTCATCAGTAGGCTTCTATTTTTCACTCTCAAGATAGAACTAGTTAACAGATAGCCATTCCCTCTGTAGGATACTCTGGGATAGTGTCTATCAAGCAAATAATGATACTACATTGATTAGCTTAATTCAATTATGATTCATCTCCTGAAACTGGATACTCCGCCTCCATTAACAGAATTAGACTCTGTTTATTAAAATGCTAAGTCATGACAGTGAAGAAAAGTTGCTAGTATAGTTGTGCTGTAAGTGACAGAAAGTGAATAGCATAAACCTGTATTAAGACAGACATTTAATTTACTTCACCAACCCAAGGCTGATGGGGAAGTTCCACAAACAGCTGGTGTCCAGCCTTCACCATGCTTTTTTGTACTTCTGTACCTCCCTGTGGTACAAGATGTTGTTCCATTTCCAGCCACCTCATCTGCATTATAGTCATTATGGAAGGACATGCTCTTTCCTATTAAGAACACTAAAAGTTAAAACATATCACTCTTAATTATTTCCCAGCGTCCAGAATTAGTCACAAAATCAAACCACACTGTAAAGGTGAAGAAATGTCTTTGTTCTAGACAATCATGTCTTCTAATCTCTGTAAAGGAAGAATAGGTATTGACTGATTATGAGCAGTGCATTGAATAGAATTGCTACTTTTGTTCTCAAGTAGTAGTTTTTTCTTAGTTTACCTTTAGGTTTTGACTTATAACTTAATAATAGTTTTAAGGAGAGATAATTTAAATTCTCTATAATTTCCTTATTCAAAGTATATAAATCAGTTGCTTTAAAGATATTTTTACAGTTGCACAACCATTCCCATGATCAATTTAGAAATATTATCTTCCCTCCACTAAAACTCCACACCCATAGGCAATGACTTTTTTTCCCTTCTACTTCCTTTCAGCACTAGGCAATCACTAACGTACTTTGTCTAAACAGACTTAACTATTTTGGATATTTCATATAAGTGGGAGCTATACATTGTATGGTCTTTTGTGGCTGGCTTCTTTCACTTGTGAGTCGCCCACTTTGTAGCATACTTATGGCTAAATAACAGGCTCTAGATGGGTATACCATGCTTTAGGAACACGCTGATCAGTTGATGGACATTTGGATTGTTTACCTTTTTTAAGTTGTAATAATTTCTTTTTATTTTTTAGAGTACAAATTAGAATTAGAACAAAAAATTATAAATGATACAGAATTTTACTTAACAAAATATAAATTTCACAGTATTTGTTGTAATACATAGTGTTGTCCTCCAATCAGTTATTCGTACCAGATGTGTGCATGCAAAATTGGAAGAGGAAAAAAAAGTGTAAGAAACTATGAAGAGAAAAAGTATAAACAATGAAAAAAATGGAGACAAAGCAAATTATTTGCCCCTTTTCATAGACCAGAAATGTGTAGTAGTTATCCAAACCATCCTGCTTACATAGATCTTTCCCCTCAACTTCCTCTCCTGTCCTTCTCAATAACTTTTCTTTTAAGTAAGTTCATTCTCTATTCCCAGCATGTACTGTACCTTTCAGATTCCATTTTTCTCTTTCAATTTCTCACATTAAGGAGACAATACAATGTTTGCACATATGAGTCTAATTTATTTCATTTATAAGAATGGTCTCTAGTTGCATCCATTTACTGACAAGATACTCAAATTTATCCTGGTTTAGAGCTCACTATACTTCGTTGTATAAAAATACCACATCTTCTTTATTCATTTCTCAGTTGATACACACATGGGTTGCTTCCAGGATTTAGCTATGGCAAATTGTGTTGTGATAAGCATGGGTGGACATATATCACTGTGGTATGATGTTTTCAGTTCTTCTGGGAGAAAAGATGGCTTGAATGGGATCTCCAATTCCAATTTGAGGAATCTCTACATTGATTTCCATAGTGGTTGTACTAGCTTACACTGCCACCAACAGTGGAGAAGGGTTTCCTTTTCTCCATAGCCCCTCCAGTATTTGTGGCTGACTTTTCGATGTTAACCATTCTCTCTGGAGTGAGACAGAATGTCAGTGTTATTTTAATTTGCATTTCTTGAGTGACCAAAGATGTAGAAATCTTGAAGACTTAGGGGTAGGTAGAGAATTCATGAATGAAAACCAAACTGCACAGGAAATACTTCGAACTGGGATGTTATACTTCTGAAAAGTTTCTGGGCTTCAAAGCAAATCTCCAACATAGTAAAAGAAAATTTACCAATTGGGAAAAAATTATAGCCGACTATCTCTCCAATAAAGACCTGCTATCTAGAACATATATAGAATTAAAAAATGAGGTTCCCCCAGTTCAAAATCCAATCCAAAACTGCACATCTGAGATTAGTATACTCTTCTCAGAGGAAGAAATATGAATGGCAAGCAAATATGTGTTTACTTTTTGGATATTAGGAAGAGTGCAGCTATGAGTATTTGTGCATTATTTGCATATGGACATATATTTTCATTCCTTGCATGATCCTTACCTAGTTGTTCCATGTTTAACTTAGTAAGAAATATACCTTGGGGCTGGCGAGATAGTTCAATATAAGCATTAGCCTGGCAAACACAAGGACCCTGTGAGTTTAATCCTTGGTCCCACCAAAAAAAAAAAAGTAATAATAATAGGTAACTTGTTTTTCAAAGTGGTTACATTATTTTATATCCCTGTGGGCAACATATGAGGGTTCCAATCTGTTCACATACTCACCAACAATTATTATTTGACCTGTTGATTTAAGCATCAGAGTGGATATGAATAGTATGACTAGGTTCTTAAATTTTATAGCATGATTTTCTGAAGAGACATACATAATGACTTGGAAAAACGCTGACTTGTATGTCTAAGGTCAAAGTTGTATAGTTAAAGTGAATCACTTAACCTCTCTAGACCTCAGTTTCTGCATCTATGAAAAAATTGAGTTAGTGACTATCTGAGGTCTATCTCTAAAAGTCCAATTAACTGACAGTGACTAAAAGACAGATTTGTTCATGGTATTTTCTAATGTCCAGGAAAGGTAGTTCTAAGTAAGCAGAATAACAGCACACTTTAAAGTCTAATTAACCTAAAAAATAAGCAAAAATTTTTATTATGAATATATTCTAATTCTCAAAATTGTGCATTTTGTCTCAGCAAGGCTAGCATTTCAGGGTATTTCATGAAAGAGGTTTCGTTTAAAATATTTATAGAAAGGGCCAGCAAGATGGCTCAGCAGACTAAGCGCCTGCTTAGGCAAGTGCAGAATCTGGGGTTGGATCCCCCACCTGGGTCAGCCCTGCCCCCAGGAGCACTGAGCAGGCCACCAGGACCTAGCATGGGGCACATGCCTGTAATGCCAGTGCTGGAGAGAATGAAAACAGGAGAATCACTGAGTCCAAACTGTGTCCTGAGACCCTGTACCAAATACATTAAAAAAAAAAAGGAAGAAAAACAGTGAGTTGAACAAATGGTAGTAGGCTCTTAGTTATCCAAAATCTATTGTTTTCTTCTTTAACATTAATTTGATTCACGAAGTCACTGGCCAAGTTCACAATAACTAAATGTCACAGACCTAAGCTAATCACTGCAAGTCTATGCTTTCTCAGCTTTTCTTGTATGTTGGGAAAATTTTACTTTTCCCTCCCTTGAGTAGCAGAAAGTGTAAGCCTTTTTTAATCCAATTACCCAGAAACGTTACATTATCTGGTTTTCAGCAGCACTTTCTGCGTTACTATCACACTGACACTCATAAATAACCTACCCTCGACCGATGTGTAGCTCCTACAGAGCCAAAAAGAGTCAAAAAGATTTCACTTTTTTCAGGGTTCCCTAGCCTAGCAATGCTAACAGAGGTGAATCAAAAAAATCAAAATGGCTATCACCTCATCATTGAAAAGAGAAACTGCCTCTTTTGTTGTTGTTGTTGTTTTGTTTTACAAAAGAGACATTTTTCTTCCATGTGTTCCTAACTCCAATATGAGAAATCGCTGGAAGGCTGCTGCGAGATCTGCTCTAGCAAGGATGGTATCAATGACACTAACACCTTAGCGCTTGTATGTGGTTGGCGCTTCGCCACCTAATTGGGACATTATTCTCCGAACCGCTTTATAAAGTATACGCTGTACTATTACTGCCTAAGTTCCACCGAGGGTCAGAGGACGCAGGTAACTGCCTCAAACAAGTTCACAAGACCAGAAAATCCCATGCCATGACAGTGCCCCAACTCACAAGCAACTTCTTCATGCGAATCGGTCCCCCACCCCACCTCGAACCCCTTCAAGACTTCCCTTTGACTGAGAGGAGAGCAACGTTGTAAGTGGAACTCATTAGAGGGGAAGGCGGAGGCCTGGCCACGAGTCCTCTCTGCGATGGAGCCACCGCGAAGGGTCCTAAACGGAACAGTGAACATCATTGAGATGAGCACGGCCAGTCTCGCCCACCGCCGAGGCACCCGGGCGGCCCGCACCACGCCAGAGGATGCCTGCCACCTTCTGGGACCTGGAGGCGCGGGGCTGCCGTCCGCGCCGCTTTCCCCTCAGAAGGTCGTATCCACAGCACCGTTTTTGCGTTCCCAGAAGGTACCTCAGGCGCGCGAACGTCCCAGACAGCGGGCACTACTCAGATCGCGTTCAGCCACCCTTTCCTGCCACAAATCTCCGGGCGGAAGTGACGAGCAGGAAGTCCCTCCTACCACAGGGGGCGGGCAAGCAACATGGCGGCGCCCACCAGCTGGTGAGGAGTGGGGACACTGGGAACCCGGGGAGCAGCTGGACCCATGCGGTATGGCCGCATTCCCGCACACTCGCTCCTCACGCCTCCTGACAGGTACTGTAACTCTCCTCGAGCACAGCCTGGGGAAACTCCTCCCTTTTTGCCACTTGCGAGGCCGTGGTTCCTCTTGGCTGCAACCTTGAGAGCCCTTGGCGAGGTCCTCTGGGCAACGGAGCGAAGAGGTGACCTTTGGGGGACTCAAAACTGAAGAGGCACGGAAGTGTGGACCAGTTTTGCCTGTGATCCCTGCGGTCACAGCCTATTTCCTTTGCCGGGAAGTGCAGGCTTTGGGCCAAGGACAGAAAACCTCGGGTCGCCGCAAGCCTTTGGTTTATGGGAGCCACAGCTCCTAGCCTCAGGCCTTTGATGACAAGGGAAGCCCTTTGCTCTAACTCAGAACCTTATCCTAGTGTAAGGGACCGTGGTGACAACTGCAGACTGCAGCTCACAATCCCTCTTAGACTTATGGCTTTCTGTGTTCAGCAGGGTTCCTGATGTAATCATCCCACTTGAAGCATCTATGACAAGTGTATCTGAAAGTTTGAATACTCATCCTTGACCTTTAGGAAGGTCTTATCTCAGTTGACACCTTTTCAGAGAAATCTACCCAGACTTAACTATTTAAAATAGGGCGCTGCCCTTTTTCTGTCACATTGTGTTCTTTCTCTCGTTATGGTTAGCAATCTCTGACTAATGGGGGGGAGGGGCGGAGGAGCAGAAAGAGATACAGAGTGAGAGACAGAGACAGAAACCGAGACAGGAACCCATAAGAGTGGAGAAATGAAATGAGAGACAGAGACACACAGAGACAAAAAATGTGTGCGGTACACACTTCAGAAAAAGAAAAAACTTGTATAAATATTTTAATACTAAATTTACTGAGAAATCAGGAGATTAATACAAATTAAAGTTACTTTTGGTCTCTACAATTACAATAGATGCTCAAAGTGGTGGCCATTAGCTTGCTGACATTTATTGCTGCACATACATTTTCATCTTTTGTCTAAAGGCCAGCATTGTAATGGTGTTTCTGCAATACATTACATGCTCTAGGACCCTCCAAATGAGAACACCATCTGTTGAAAACAAAATCATAGTATGTATATGTGTTTTTTCTCTGTCTGTCTTGTGTGTCTGTCTGTCCATCTCTCTATCTGTCTGTCCCACTCTCCCTCTCCCTCTCCTCCCTCCTTCCATCTCACTCTTCACCCCCAGACAGAGACAACTACAATATGAGCTCAGCTACAATATAAACTTTCTAAAGGTACAAGGGTATGGACAGTGACTTTCTGGTTCACCCAGTACTTGCAGTAATGCTTTGTGCCCATTGTTGGCTCTCAATAAACATTTGTAAATGAATGAAATTTGATAAAGAAGAGGCTGAGATTTTGCCCATATATTTTTGAATTGTAACTAAATGAAGAGTGGGAACTATGTTAGAACTCTATATTAGGGATCAGATAGCAGAAGACAGGAGCAGCCTTTTGGCTACACTCCAGAAAGTTTGCAGTTTTTTTTCTAGCACACAAGTCTATCACATTGTTTAGCAGTCTTGAGCACTGTGACTCAGTATGACTTTTGTCCTTACCTTTCATATTGCTATTTTATGGGTCACTATAAGACCTCAGGGCAAATCACTTCATTTCTAGAATTCAGTTTACTTGTGTATAAAATGAGACAATTAAACTGAACGATCTCAAAGGTCCTCTATGTTCCTAAAGTAGAGCAGAGAGTAAATGGGTATAATAGATGAAACAAGCTTGGCCAAGGCTTGTTAACTGTTGAAGCTGGAAGAAAAGCAATGAGATTGGAGGAGTCGTTATACTATTCTGCCTTTACATATCACTGCAATTTTCCATAATGAAAAATATTTTTGAAAATTCGGACGATACTTTTTGAAGCATGTTTTTGACCTTTCACCATCCCTCATTGTGAGTGTGATTTGATCCTGATCCTGGGCAGTATCAGTTGGCTTATTATTTCCTAGTGCTTGAATTGTCCCCTGTGTATGGAGGCTTTTCCAATGTGAATCCCTAAGATCAGGTGTTTGTCTGCCATTACATTTTATATTTTTAGCTTCCTATGGTACATATAATGCTACTTCTCAGAATCTCCCAGTTCTAGTAGATAGGCTGTGCGTAGCCTACATACTTGGTTGCTGAATGCCTTTGTGTTAGTGATATAAAAGAAGTTAGTAGCTTACTTTCTGAAACTGAACATCACACCAATAAATCTGCTAATAAGTTGTCTATATGACTTACTATTATA
>PVKN010030945.1:0-12599 GCA_004027915.1 Capromys pilorides | reverse complement strand
CTAATCTAGCTTTACATTTTATGCCTCGTGGTTAAACTTTTCTGCTGGGTGGTTAAGGGCCAGTTAAAGCAAGACCTGTATAACAAAACCTGTAACTTTTGTCTCTCCCACTATCAGTCAAATCCCCTCAGGATTTCCCATGAAACCATGTACAGCATATTGTAGAACTGTTGTCAGTGTCAGCCATCTGGATGAGTAATGACCATTGCTTGACCAATTTGCTCTTTGTGAAAGCCTGAGAGAATGTTTTCTCTCTAGGTAACTCTCCTTAGGTACACTGTATATTTTCAATTCCTTTCCTCTGTGGTCCCATAATCTCCTTGAACAGAAAATTTGGGAAACCAAATTTAGTTATAGGATGTTATAGCATAGGTTCTCTTATGTCCTGAGTCCTCACTGACCTTGAAGGGCTAGGGCCAAAACATTTCAACAGCCACGTCTTATGTGCAATTTCAACAAGTGATCATATAAAAGCAGAATCTGACTAGGTGATAATAAGAGAATGCTTTCGCTTACAATCAGAAACATACACATAGTGAAATGATAGAATCGGATTTGCATTTGAGGTTGAAGCTTAATCATGTTAATTCTTTCAACTTTATCACCTCTACTCCAATAATGGTGGAGTGGGAGTAAGCACAGAATAGAATGATAACTCCCCCAAATCTGAGCTTATTTTGGGTAGCATAAATAGTTGAAATATCATTTTCTGAAGCTTTCAGGCCTCCATTGAGTAGAAAGGTATTCTGCTACCACTGGAGCAGCTAGCATATAAATGTTCATGTAAGTAATATGTACCACATCTATCTTAGCATACATCTTCCAGCCTCTTCAACAATAATTTTAAAAGCCATTACTATGCATTTTAGAAATGACAAGCTGTATATATCTTCTAGATGGATTTTTATTCTAAAATGAACAGCCAGTATATATATATATATATATATATATATATATATATATATATATATATAGTATTTTAGGGAAGGGTCTACAGGATGTTCAGGGTCTCACTACTAGATTGGACTCATAATGTTTACCTGTTTACAGCCTCCCAAAAGCTGGGATTACAGGCACACACCACCATGCCCCGTCTAACAGTTAGCATATTAACAAAACTTTTGTAGGTGAAAATATTTCAGCATAACTTTGATTTTTCTGTTTCACTGTCATTCTTAATGAGGAAACCCAAGATGACTCAAGTGCACAAGAACAATTCTTAATGAAATGTTTAGGTTTCCACTTGTCCTACCATATTAGGAGGATGGCACCAAAAGAAGTTGCTTAATCTTATCAGCTAAGATGTAAAAGTTAAAGAAGCAAAGTTAAGATATACAACACAAATGCTGGCTACATAGTGTAATTATAAGTCAATTAGGATTTTGATTTTGCCCCTAACTACTAAGTGTACGATCTTTGTTCCACAATAATTAAATTTCTGTACATGATAAATAGACTAAAATAGTAGGTAGTGTGGTGGCCTGACAACTATGGTCAACTTGCATTACAAGCTAAACTCAGGCAGTGTGGTCCTGGGTGTGGGAGGCCCGCCTGAAGGTTGTTGCCAGAATTGTAAGAGGAAGAACTGGAGAGGCAGAAGACAGAAGCTTAGATGCTGGTTAGAAGCTGCTGGGAAGCTGTTGGGGAGCTTCTGGTTCTCATGTTGGCTTTCCTGGTGAACTTGACTGTTCTTGTCAGCAGAGGAGCTGGGGACCTCATTGTCACTGAGGAAGGCTACAGTTCATTTTGGGGAACTCTGGTCCTCACCTTGAGCATCGCTTTCTGGCTCCAGAGGGGAAGATGGTGCACAGCTCAGTCTCCTGGAGAAGCTTGTTATATTGGCTTTTTAAACAGAAGCTCAGCTTTCCTTAGCCCTGGAAGAGCTCTGGACTTCACTGTGGCCAAGGATGGCTGCAGTACTTTTCCGGGGAACTCTGGTTTTTGCTTTGAGCATCACTTCCTGGCTCCAGGGCAGATCCCTCAGCCTGCCCGCACAGATCCTTCATTCCTCTGGCACAGACTTTCTAGCTGACTTTTGGTCCTTCCCAGTGCAGATCCATGAAACAGGACTTCATGAGCCAATACCATGAGCTCTCTACCTCCAGATAGACTTGTGGGGGATATTGTGATGGGCTCTAGGTCCTCGGCTGGACTCATGCTGGGCATTGGTGTGCAGTCCAGTCTCTCAGCTGGATTCTGGTCTTTAGTGTGTGGGCAGATCTCCTACACTCTCTGGTATATGACTCTTTGGGTGACTGTTATAAAATAATGACACAATGAAGTGTCCTGTGTTATATAATATTTTTGAGCTTGCAAGCCCCAGACTACAGCAGGTAGTGAGGTGATCTATCATTACACGCATCACATGAACTTTTTTCTTGAGATTCTAGAACATAGCAACTTTGCAAAAAAGGAGAATCATCTTAAAAAAGTCGTTTTCAAGTTTAGATTCAACTCTGCTATCAGCTTTTCTGTTAGAAATCACTCATTAATATATTTTTAGCAGAAAAGTACTTAACTTTCTAAGGTAATACTTTTCATTCCTCAAGGCCTCTACAAATTTCTTCACATTGCCCCCAAGTCCATAATTCCATGTTATTATAAACATGTGAAGTGACAGGCATAGGTCTTTGGACAGAGTTGATTTGGCAGTACACACGTGCCATATTTGGAAATCAACCATATATTTTGAAGCTACCAACCAATACTTAGAAAGAAGCCCAATTCCAGGACTATATTTTAGCATTTCTCATAAGATGCACCACTGCATGTTCAGCATGCAGCTTGGTCCCAGCTTTGGAATCTGCGAGAGGGGCAGTCCAAACAGGTTTTGCACCACGCACCCTGAAGCACAGTAGACAGGACCTCTGTTGTGGCCATGTCTCCAACCAACTAGATTTTAAAGAGGATGCAAAAATTATTCAAACTCCCATTGGTGACAGAGAAAGCTATTTTTCCTTTTCCTCTACCTACTTGTCCTTTCAAAGTGAGATGGCTGAGTTATTGGATCAAAATGGATCTTGAAACTCACATGTTCCTAGGGTCCATCAGAAAATACATGCCCGAGAACAAGGCTGCAATGGGTGTAGGCTCAGCGTGTAAGGACTTGGGATGTGATTGGGCCACAGGAAGTATTTTCAGACATTAATATATCATCAAGATGGTCATATTGCCAACTGCTACCGACAGGTTCAATGGAATCTCCATCATAATTCCAATGAAACTCTTCACAGAAATAGAAAATAAAAAACATGGAAATTCCTAAAATTCACAAAGAACCACAAAGAACTCCGAATAGGTAAAACAATCCTAAACAAAATGAGCAAAGGTGAAAGTGTAAAAATGCCCTACTTCAAGCTGTTCTGCAAACCACAGTAACAAAACCAGCATGGTACTGGCACAAAAATAGACCAATGAAACGAATGCAGATACAGCCATCTGATTCGGGATTAAGAGATGAAAAACAGCCTTTCAAACAAATGGGCCTGGGAAAAACTGGAAACCTTGTAGAAAATGGAACTTAGATTCCTGTCTGACACCTTGAATAAAAGTCAATTCAAAACGTATCGACAACCTAGATCTATGACCTGAAACATTAAAAGTACCAGAAGAAAACAGAGAAGAAACACTTGATAGTATGGGCAAAGGCAAAGATTTAATATGTTTTATATATTTTTGTTTTTATATATTTTAGTACAGAGACTAGAGGGTCTCACTACACAGATCAGACTCATAGTGCTTCTCCTATTTTCAGCCTCCCAAATGCTGGGATTATAACCATGCCCAATCTCGTTTGCATCTCAGCATGCCCCAGGGGCGGGGCCAACAGGGCACTTGGGGGATGGAACCTCACCCCTGCACCTGTCTAAGCAGGTACTTTAGCCCGCTGAGCTATTTGGCCAGCCCTACAGGTGAAGACTTTCTGAACAAAATTCTAGTAGCACAGAGAAAATAGTGAGAATCAGCCAACGATACTATATCAAATTGAAGCTTCCTGCAAAAGTGACAACTAGTAAAGACACAACCTATAGGATGGGAGGAAATTTTTACTGGATACTCTTCTGACAGAGAATTAATAGCTATAATCATAAAAAACTATAAATAAAAACTCAAATTCTAATATTCCAGTCAATAAGTGAACAAACGGGTTTAACAGACACTTCTCAAAGGAAGAACAAATGGCAATAAACACATGAGAAAATATTCAATATCTTTAGCTATTAGGAAAATGCAAATTAAAGCTAGATGATGGTTCCATCTGACCATAATCAAAGTGGCTGTCACAAAAACCCACAAAGAACAACAAATGCTACCAAGGATGTAGGAAAAAAGGAACTTTCTAGGCCTCTGGTGTGAACATGGGTTTGTACAGCCTCTGTGGAAATCTGTGTGGCAGTTCCTCAAAAAACTAAAAATAAAGCTATCACTTGATCTCACCATATTAATCCTTGCTCCATACCTCAAGCCACTGAGACAGCAAACTGCAGGGACAGCAGTGGCACCTATTTATTGTAGCGCAGTTTGTAACAGCCAAGATAGAAGAAGTGGGCTGGAAGCTCATGAGCAGGTAAGTGAATGGAGAGCCCATGGGGCATGTTCATGGTGGAGTATTACCGAACAAGAACAAAGAATTAGCTTCTGTCATTTGCAAGGAAGAGATGGATCTGAAGGTCATTAAGTAGAATGAAGTAAACCAGCTTCACAAAGACAAACATCACATGCTTTGCTAAATATAAGGAATCTGAAACAGTGACAGAAGAGTAGAAAGGAAGGTGCCATCAGACAGGAGAAGGGGGACAAGAGAGGGGGAGGGGATATTATGGGGCGCTGATAAGAGAAAAAATATATTTTACACATCGAAACCCCAATAAAATATGCACCTGGGGGTGCAAGATGGTGACGGGAAGAGAATGACCAAAGCGTGTTATATGCATGTGCAAATTGACCAGAATTAAACCCACTAATCTGCATCACCAGTTAAAACGTGAAAAAAACTTGCTTGCTTTGTCTTTACAGCTTGTGGTGATGTTTTTGGTTTGTCTCAAAGAATTTGAAATTGCATGGAGAAGCACTGCTCAGACTGTTAAGGTCGTTAATTCCAGTATCTGAATCAGCTTAGTGCTGCCATTGGTGGGCTTTTGTTGTTTAGCTTGTAATTTTCCTGGTGCCTTGTGAAGTAACTTCTGGGTGTATCCTGGACATTTTGGTATAATAGGAACGCCTAGGTCCTATTCAGTTTATTAAGCAGATATCCTGTTTAAGCTTTGCATGCCAGTCCTATGCAGTTTTGTGGGCTGTGGATTCAATGACAATTTAAAATCAGAGTTTTCTTAATATTAGTTTTATCTTAGTCCCTTTAGTGCAACCCTGATCATTCTGGTGCAGGCCCTTGATAAAAAAAAAAAAAAAAAGACTGTCCTTAGTCTGAGAGGTACAGGAGAACTGTACATAGATGGGGACAACAGTGCAATTGCCCTCAAGGTGGGGCACAGCAGGACAGCTCCCAGGCCAGGTGGCAAGGGAGCTTTGGATGGAGGGAGAGAGTCTCTTGGCTCCTAGGCTGGGAGAAGGGATGCATGATGCCCTTCTCCTGTCTTACCTGTCCCATACCATCTCGGTGGGTCTGCTGGGTGCTGCCGAGGAGAACTGACCCTATATTGGTGAGGAAGGGGAGATTAGATCTTTTCTCAGTCCTGTAGATCACAACGTGGCATAGGAGGGTGTAGAAACTCAGACTTCCCTTCTTGTCAGCTGAGAAGGTGGAGAGGGATGGAGAAGAGGCAAAGGAGGGGCCGTGTGGTTTTCCACTGATACCAGGGTGGAGCAGACGAGGCACTGCAAAACAAATTTTCTGTCAGTAGGCCACTTTTTCCCTGGTTATGCAGCCAAACCAAACAGGCTTATCTGGAGTTCTTTTTGTGTATTCTGTTGACAGTTCAGGATTGTAGTTTGCTACATACCTGTATCTGGGATATGTGGGCATCAATACATAGTTGACCAACTGATTGTCATATTATTCCGGAAGTCTGCCTTCTAGGCTACTGTATGCCTTTTCTTTTAACTGTCAGGGTCTGTATGTGCATGGTGTCTAACTTTTCAATGCAGCAATAAAAGGGTGTTCCTTGTAGAAATAAGATTTCTCTAACTGGAATAATCCAAAGTCACCCTTCGACCATTTTGCCATACTGTTGTGATGCCCTTCAGTCAGGTAAGCCATGGCCTCCTTCTCAATTCTGGAAAGTCACAGACTAGTATCAAATCCGTAGTTGAGTGGGAGAGTGGAATGGGGAAGCCATCTGTCTGACTGTCTTAATGTGGGTAAAGAACATGATTTCTTTTTGCAAAGTGCAGGTGTATGGAGAGACTTTATAAGCCAAAGTAAACAGAGCCCCAACCACAGAATGAAAAGCTCGTGCAAACCAAGATTGTAATAGTTTTATGGACAAGTTGCAGCTGGTAAAATACTAAACAAAGATATATAGGAAATAGGGATTTTTAAATTTAGTAGGGCTCATTGATTAGAGATGACCAAGTTTTGTTGAGTAGAGTAAAAAGAAAATTTGTAATTCTGTCCTTTGGCCTTATGTCTGCATAGAGCAGCTCTAAGCCACTTAAGATTTAGCAAGAGGAAGAGAGATATTTCATACAATCCATCTTGTAATTACATTTTGCAATGCCTTGATATAAATTCACAAAAGTAAAATCACTAGCACACAGTTCCAGAGGGGACTCCCAGCCTTTGTCTGGTTTCCTGGTTGATGATATGATCTCTTCTTCTCACATGCATCACGATATCATGCAGCTAAGAAGGCCTCACCAGTGCCCAGCCTGTGCCTCTCTATGCAGACAAGCTTCCAGGCTGTGATGTAAATGCATGAATATATATATATATATATATATATATATATATATATATATATATGGTTTCATCATGGCAACAGACGGTGAGCAAGAGCCCAGAAGTTGAAATCTGACTTCTTGTTTCTTTCCCCATATTGTAAATTTGTTTCTTTTCTATTCTATTTCTAATCCATGTACTTTTTGTTTACTCTTTCTTGGTGATTTGAATCACCTCCTCCCCCCTCCTCCTCCTACACATACACACGCACACACACACACACACACACACGTAGTGTTAAATGCTACTAAATCCATCTTTTACGAGAAGACTGTCTAGTGCATTAATGCATTATAGAGAAAGGGTGCTTGTGTGCTAGGTAAGCTTCATTTCGGGATGACTTCCACAGCTATTGGGCAAAATGCTAGAGTTAAAAAGCAATAGCACTTATTAAATGAGGTGTCTTTAAATAGATACACAAAGACAGGTATGCACTGATTGGTTGATGGGAATGTGTCTGAGACTCACAGAAAACTTTGTCTACACTTGTGCTAGGAATAATGAGTCTGCATTCATTGTGACTTTCTGGAACACAACGAACTGCTATAATTAATGAGAACAGAGGTCTCTATGCACACATACGAGCAGCACAGATTTTATCACCAGGGATCTGAGTCATGCTTAAACCATGAATTTTCTTCTGCACTATACTGGGCACTCCTTTGTCTCTTTGTTGTCTTTTATACCACAAGGTTGGGGTTCCTGTCAAATCCAGTCAGAAGCTTAGCAGTATCATTTACTTCCCTATGGAAATGATGCTGCCTAACTTTAAGATAAATCCCAACTACAAAAATGGGCATCTGAGATGAATATACTCCTCACAAATGAAGAAATACAAATGACGATAAAAATATGAGACAGTGTTCAACATTACTGGTCATTCAACAGATGCAAATTAAAACAATGCTGAGATTTCATCTTATGCCAGAAAGAATGGCTATCGTAAAGACGTCAACCAATAACAACTGCTGGAGGGGCTTTGTGGAAAAAGGAACCCTTCTCCACTGTTGGTGGGAGTGCAGACTGGTACAGCCACTCTGGAAAACAGTGTTTAGATTTCTCTAAAACCTAGCATTAGAGATTCCATTCAACCCTGATATTCCCTTCCTAAGTATTTTTCCAAATGAACTGAAAACATCATGCCACAGTGATATATGTTCACCCATGTTTATAGCACCACAGTTTGCCATAACTAAATCTTGGAAACAGCTTAACTGAGGGGTGAGTAAAAGAGATATGGTATTTTTACACAACAGCATATTACTCAGCTATAAGAAAGATTAAATTTGAGTCTTTTATAGGTAAATGGATGCAACTAGAGACCACACTCACAAGTGAAATACATCAGACCTGCATGTGTAAACATTGTACCTAAAGGAATAAATAAAATCTGAAATACACAGTAGATACTGTGAAAGGGAAAGAATCTGTTTCCTGGGACAAATTGGAATGAGGAAAAACACAAAAGAAAGAGCAAAAGAAGACATATTGTGTACGTACACAGGATAGCTTGGATAATTGCGCTGCCGATTTCTGTTCGTCTATTGAATGAAGTAGTTAATGCTTAAAGTTTTTTCCTCTTTTTCAATTTCTTAGAACTTTTTAAACCTATTTTATACATTTACATTAGCTAATCTAAACAACTAACTTAAAGATAATGTTATACGATATAACAACCATTGTTGAATTCCTATTATTTTATTTAGAGAAATTCTGTATTGTTTTTAACTTCATTTTTTAACCATTTTATATTCTCTTTAGAAAATAAAAAATAGTCACTTTCTTCTTCCTTCATTTTTTTATTGATTACTATTTGGATATCTGGTGATATAGTTAGCCTAGCTGTTGATATCTATAGGTGATCCACACATTGGGGGAAGGGCTTGGATGCCTGATCTTGGCCTTTTCCATAGAGTTGGGCCTCATTCCTAGAGAGTGCATAAGAGCCAGGCTTGCACAGGTGCCACTGGGCCACGCATTCCCTTGGATGACCTTCTCCCTCTTCTCCTGACTCATGCTGCCTCCTGGCTCTGCACCCATGACCCTGGCTCTCTGCTGCCATCTCTTCTGGGGTCTCCTTAGTGTTGCCATCCACAGGCCCCTAGTGGGGATTCCTAGGCTCCTGCCCTTCCCCTCTTCCTGACCTGCCAGTCTGATCTCTTTTCCTGTCTCTTCATTGCCTTGCGGTGTGTCAGTTTCATCCTCACGTAGCTTTCTAGCTTTGATTTAAAAGGTGATTCAGAAAGCGAGGCTCTTTCTGATGCCGAATGGCAGCACCGAAAAGGACTTCATGAAATACTCCCTGAAACACTGCCACTAGTTTTCCAATTCAAATGTAGTTCATATGGAGCAAATCATCACAGTCTATAATTTATTTGTCACTCACACAAAACTATCAGTGCCACTGGTAGTTGTCACTGGTACCAAACTGGCAATTTCAAAGTCCCTGGAAAATTGTATTTCATTTGATTTATCATCATCCCAGAAACATCTGTACTTCAAATAACAGCTCTGTGCATTCTACAAAATTGCCATCACATAGCCAAGACTAATGATGGAAAGTGAGTTTTACAATTCTTGCAACAATTTCTGTAAGTAATATCTTAGCTTCTGTGATGCGCATTTGCTTTGGTCATTTAATTTCAAAACCGTGAAAAGCACTAGCGGAGCAACGACTCAACACTGTGTCTGTCCTGTACAGAGTTTTTTGTGCCAGGTATGCATTGTATCTCTCTCTCGGTGAGTAGAACGTAGCAGGGCTTTTCCTGTGCACACAGATCTCTTGCAGGTGGAAATACAAACAATAAACCAAGCTTTGGAAAGAGCAGGACCTGAGTTGGCATCAAATGTATAATTGCTAGTTTCAAAGCACTTCCAGTGTGCATTCCTTAGTTAAAAATATCTTACTCCCTCTCGTCTGCTGTCCAATGGAAATCTTGCTTGCTACAGGAATAATGCTAATTAGAGTCATGGATTCACATAACATGACAAAGTGTACTGTGAGTAGTCACATATTTTGCTGGCCATGGGTCCCGAGAAAAGTCTACTTTGCTTTAATTTAATAAGCAAGTGTAAGAGCACATTGTTATTCTAAAATGATACATACCCAGGTCTGCAGCTATTGCAAATACTTGGAGCCCTGGGTTTGTCCAAGGCCTTGATAAATGACTTTTTTGATTATCCCATTGGGCATTAGGGGCCAGATTCTCTGAAAGCATGATCTGTTTGTGGAGAAAAATTTGTGACTGTTGGTTGTGGCTGTTCTAGCAGAGAACGGGGTTCTACAGTGAGCATTAGCCATCCGGGGTCTTGGGGGCGCTATGACAAGTGATTTGCAAAAGTTTTCCATTTCTAGCTTCAGGAAAGGCTTAATTTGCCATATCATTATAATTTTCTATTCCCTAATTGTATCTATTTGAACAATTGTAAACTCTTACCATGTTACCAAGGCACTTGGGACATGGATAAGCTGGTAACTTGCATAGAGAAGGTTGCAATGTCTTCTTAAGGGTGAGGACAATTGATTCTACTTTATCAAGGCTAATGGATCAACAGGAAAAAGAGTACCACTGTGCAGCACGCAAAGAAAATAGTGATAGTAATGACAGCAATAAATTCTTGGTATCATCTTGAAAAGCACTTTACTTAGAAGGCTAAGTCATCTTACTACTCAGCAAAATAGGCATTTTTGTACTTATTTTACAAATTGTTAAACAAAGTTTCAGGAGGTTTAGTTCATTATCTTTATATCTACTACACTTGAAAGCTGGAATTCAAGCCTGCTTATTTCTATTTTTCGCAGCTTTCCTCCATTCGCCATCTAAATTAGTTCCTTTTTCTCTTCCACCCACCTTGTCTTTCTTGCTTTTCTTTGTAATCTATCTACAAATATTTATTGATTAGCTAATGAGATCCAGACACTACACTAGACTCTGAGTTTAAAGCAGTAACTAAAATTTCACTTTGTTCCTTATTAAATTACCGCTCAGTAGAGGAGACAGATATGGAGAATAATTACATTCAAATATCCAAGGTCAGAAAAGAGGGCAGCACACAGGACCCTGGTGGCCCAAGGAGTTCCCAAGGTGCAAACCTGACTTGGGGAGGTCAGGGGACAACAGTAGGAAACATGGTTGGATACAGTGGGCAGTGCAGAAGGGTCCTGGTGGAGAAGAAATGAGGACAATAGAAGGGAGGAAGGCAGACCCTAAATCCAGCCTAGCTCTAAGCCCAAATAGACTGCTCAGGGACCAGGTGCACCTGGAAGTGAGACTTGGTCCTCTCTGTACACTAATTTCTGTATCTGTAAAATGGGTATAGAAATCATCATGTCACCCTCAGAAGACTGACATGAAGACTAAGTGACTTCATACGTGCAGGTCACACGAAGTGTTCCAGGCACACAGTATTTTGAGTAACAACTTTGAATAAAAAGTAATATTGGTACCACATGCCAAAGACAAGTTGAGGAGGTTCTGTGGTCTGGGTAGACTTGGACTTGGACTTGGATAAAAGAAAGTCATTGGAAGGTTTGGCCCAGTTGAGTAACCGGATTAACTTAGCTCTTAAGAAGGCCACTGGGGTGGCAGTGTAAAGGGTGCTTGGAAGGAGAGACGGAGAACAGGGAGCCCTGTGAGGCCAACCAGTCCCACTGTGACCACATTCATCATGGCTTAATAGTGTCCCATTTTGCAAATGCCTAAGTGTCCCAAAATGGCCAATTGAAAAGAACAGTGATCATTTGGATATGTAAATTTAAATATAGTTTCATTACCACAGTTACAATAATGTCATAATAATAATGGCTTTCATGTATTTCTCTGAAGATTTAGAAGCAAACCTTGCTATAAGATGTCATTTGCCTTATTTGAAACCTCCCGAGGACTTGAGGAGTTAGCAGAGAATGTAACTGTAACCACGCTGAGAAAGAAGAAAATTCAATTAATCAAACTTCTCTTTTATAGTAATAAATTTCAGTGGAAAAATACATATTCATAGAATACAATTTTGTTTCCTAACTGAATTATCCTCAAATTTGTCTCTTCATTAAATTATTCCCAAATTAGGTTCCTGGTCTTTTGGGGGCCTGCAAGACATCAGTTACTCAACGTTTTTCTGTTAATGGGGACCATTTGGGGGCATAGTTTGGCATTACCTACAAGGACCTAGAAATTCTTCTGCTCGGCATATAGTAACCCTCACAAAATGCGTTCGCATGGTCCCTGAGGACGTTCCCGAGGTTGTTCTCACCAGCATTATTCACAGCGGCTCCTAACTGGAGTAGCTGAGGCATCCGTGGTCACGCAATGGATGTGTGTTTCCTGGTGTGAGCGCCCAGGGAATCCTGGGATGGCACTCAATAGAATGAATAACAGCTCCAGAAGTTGGTTGAATCACAAAATTAATGTCAAAAACAAGAACCCAGCGAGGAGAAGAGCTGAACAGCATCATTTTGTTTTCTTAAGCTGGTTTTAAAGGTTACTTTTTTGAGAGGCATTGAGGCAGGAAAGATGGTTACTGTTGTGAGAAGGGAGGTCACAATGGCCGAGTAAGGCATAAAGGAATTTTCTGGCCACTTGGTGCTATCCTGGCTGTGGATCTATATGGTGGCCACTTCGGGTTTTCACTCTGATCAACCTTCTTACTGTCTCACTGTATCTCTATCTTATATTTTCCATATTATTTCCCACCTCTGTTCCCA
>PVKN010030944.1:0-12602 GCA_004027915.1 Capromys pilorides | reverse complement strand
GGGTACTAGACCTAAAGCCAACTACCTCAGGATACCAAGAAAAACTGCACTGGGAAAAAAACCTTTTAATTTGTTTTTATACAGTTGTATAATAATAAAGACCAAAAGCAGTATGCCATTCAAAGAGGCAGGAAAAATATCTTTAAAGTGATCATTTTAATGAATTGTATAATTTTTCTTTTCTTTTTTTAATCAGGGATCAAACTCAGGGCTTTGTGCTTGCCAGGCAGGTGCTTATGCTGTTTACCTATCTTCCTGGCAAATTATATAAAAATGCAGAAGACTCAGAGACTCCAACAGGAACTGACAGCTGAGTAGCAAACACACTTCTTCTCAGCCTGACCACTGAGAAGAACCATTCCTGGCTTTTCAGTCACTGCAGTGGCCGTGTCCAGACTGCAGGTGGTCAAGTTTCACATTTGTCCTATCTCCATTCTTGAGAGGATTCTGAAATTATTTTCCACACCGCACTGGGAGCTCATGGCAGAAACCCAGACTGAGACTCACAGGAAAAAGAGCAACTGAAAAAATTGCAAATACCTCAAAAGATGAGCTTAAATTAAGGAGCCAGGAATAAAAACCCAATGTAGAAAGTGTTAAGCCTTAATTACAGCAGCAAATAATTTACATACTTCCTACTAACCCTCAAATCAGAGCCTTTAAATGCAAGGAACACATCACGCAGTCTTGATAATGAAAATTTGTGTCCCATAATTTGCAACCTGCTGGCTATGTCATGCCAAGTGCATATTAAACAAGGCATTCTTCAACGTAATTGCATCCCATTTCTCCTTGTTCTAATTGTGTTATGAAAATACCTCTTTCTATCTCACTCATGCACACCCAGGCCTCTTCCCTTTTCCCCTAAAGCACAATAGTAAAATAAAACTGATGACTTTTACTTTTGCTGTAAACACAGGAATCCTGAGTGGGAAAATAATGGGGCTTGGAAAGTTTCCCCTCCCCACCCCCCATGCAGCTCCAGATCAGATACTGTTATTGTGATTGTTTTGTTTTGTTTCCTGTTTCAAGATTAAGGTTCCATGAAGTAGCAACCTCATATACAACTATAAATTCTAAAACAAGTTTCTCAAGCAAGTGAGACTTCACCTGTCCTTTTTCACATGTTAGGGCTGTGGAGATAGTTTAGTGGTCCAAGCACTTGCCTAGGCAAGCACAAGGCCCAGGGCTCAATCCTTGGCACCACACGCCAGGTGGGCCCCACCCTGGGTGCACCCAGGTAGTCACCAAGATGCGTATCTGTGATCCCAGCGCTGAGGAGGCTGAAACAAGAGGATCACTATGAGTCTGAGTTGTGTAGTGAGACTCAAATACATATAAAAAAATTAAAAAGAAAGTAAAGGAAACAACATTTTAGTAATGCCTGGTGACACCTTTTGTTCTCTCAAAGGGGAAGAAGGTACGGGCATATTAATAAGTCAGGATTCAAAGTTTCCCAGGCATTTTGCCCCAGACACTCTTCTTCTTGGTTTCCCAGGCACCCTGCCCCCAAACTCTCCCCTCGTTGGCCCCACACAGAGCCAAACCCAAAACCGCAGGACAGGTCTACCTGACATTGACCTGGGCAAGCAACCATGGAAACTCTCCTTTATTGACATGAAAAGTCCC
The DNA here is from genome assembly GCA_004027915.1 of Capromys pilorides. Lineage (NCBI taxonomy): Eukaryota > Metazoa > Chordata > Mammalia > Rodentia > Capromyidae > Capromys > Capromys pilorides. The sequence continues at coordinate 10,973 of PVKN010030944.1, read as the reverse complement.
CCACAGACCAGGTAATCCTGCCAAAGTTAGCTTTCCCTTGGCTGTTCACCGTCCCTAAAAGATCCTATAAAGTCTCCTGTCCCCTCTTTATTGAGGCTGTCTTGGTCTGCTAGACAGCAGCCTGCTTGATGTCCCCAGTAAATCTACACCCATCAGAATGCCTGGTCTGGTCGATTGCGTGGGTTTGCACCTAATGGATACAATGGATAGAATCTTCCTACAATGTTCATGAAAGGATCCAGTTTTGATTAAGAAGACCGTGAATGGCACTACATGCTTACAATGCTAGCACTTTGAGAAAACCAGGCAGGAGGGTAACATGCTCCAAGTTGGTTCTGGGCATCTAAATCACTTCTTCATTGCTGAGACAGAATGATCCACACCCACAACTTAAGGGAGGACACATACGTTTTGGCGCATGGACATACAGTCCAGGCTTGGTTGGCTCCAAGGTGGACACAACGTGGTGGAAGGACCTAAAAAAATAAAGCTGCTCAAGTTATGATGGCCAAGAGGCATAGGAAAAGCAAGGACCCAGAGAGGGAGATTTTGCCCTTTCAGATCTTGCCCCCAGGGACTCGTTTCTTCTGAGCAGATCCTACCTCCAAACAGCACACTCAACCGTGATGTCGCCAAGAACTGAGCACCTTCCAAGAACTCAAACTGTGTGACCATGAGAGTTGAGGTGGCCACTCTTGAGCTAGACCACGCTATTCCACCCCTGGTCCTCAAATGGGTCATGTGCATTTCTCCATGCAGAATACATTTGGGCCATCTCTATTTGTATTTTTATTGCACATGTTTATGTACTGAAGAATTATATTTCTTGTGGGGAGTTGGCACACATACACATAACACATCCTAATTCTTCTTTTTTTTTTTCATTCCCTTCCACTTCTCACTCCTCATCGAATTTCTTAAAAGCCTCCAAAGTTCTAACAGTTCCATCACTGTAGAAAATTCCAAGTCTAAGATAATCTTCTCTGAAACTCAGGGCAAACTCAGACTGGTGAGCAATCGTAAAATTCAAAAAGAAAGGCAAATATTGTCAGTGAACAATGGTACAGGGTAAACATTCCTTTTTGCAAAAGAGAGAAATAGGGAGATAGAATGCAATGGAACCAAAGCAAGACCTAACCCTAGTAGCACATTAAAACCTTTGTCTCAGTATTCAGAATCCAGGTCAAGCTTTGGGAAGAGATGAACTTCAAAGAGATTGGGTTTCCCTTCCCCTAGAGCATTACTATTTGTATCCCCTATGGACTCTCTCCTCAGTTGACTTTCCTTACTCTCTGAGCTTCCCCTGTATACATTCAAGGTTCCTGACTTCTCCAACTTTTTTGGAGTCCTCACTGAAAGTTTGATTTCACTCTTACAGCTTCATACTTCCCAGGATCACACTTTTTGGCTTTCCAGGCCTTCTTCAAAATACTAGGTAGACACTTGCCTTCTTCCACAACTTCTTCCTTCTATATTTCTATAAAACCAACAGTACATGGTTTATTCCAAGGTCTTCTGCCAGTTGGAGCAATAACTGTGCCCCATTGTATCGTGGCTGCAGAAAACCCTGAGTGCATGAATGGCTGAGCTATATGAAACAAATCCCAGGGAAACAATTCTTTAATCAGCTCTTTTGGATAAGTTCATCCTGGGGTTATCAAAGAAACTTCTTTCATAAGAATTTACATTTACCTTTTCGTACTCTTGAGCAAGGTAAGGGTAGAGTTTTACTAATTCCTGGAATACCCTCTAAACCATTCATCCTATTGTTCTGACAAAAAATTCTTGGCTATTTTTAATGCTAATTTTTAGCAACCATTTCTCTTTTGCTCCAGCTTTATAGGCATTCCCTTTCTAGAAAAGTGAAGAGCATGTGTTTTGATTTGTTTGTTTTGTTTTGTTTTACTTGGCACTGAGAATTAAGGATCACACTCAAAACCTTACACTTACCAGGCAGGTGCTTAAGCCACTGAGCTATATCCCCAGCCCTTGGAAAACTTCTTAAAGAGGCTTTTCTTTCTGTTTGACAGAGTAAATCTGCTTGAAAATCATCTCAGTATTCATGGGCTACCTTGGTATTTACTCTATGAGGTTAGTTTGCCAACATTAATTTCAGCCTTCTTTCTGTAAAGTCAGGACATGGGACAAATGAAGACATTTTTTTCTGCTAGAACATAACACAGATGACAATAGAATCTTTATTCCCAACTGTAATCTCCTGAGCCTGGTCTTTATTATCTGCACTTCAGTGAGTATTCTGATCTTCTGAGCTCAGACCAGAAATTTCCTATCCATCTCATCTTAAAGCATTCTAAGCCCTCTCCAGATGGTGTCCCCAAGCCTTTCCAAACTCCTCCTGTAAACCATACTGAAAGGCTCCAAAGCCACATGGTCCACATAAAGTCACAGCAACCCTCAGCATCAAAATCTCTTTGTGACTTTTTCAATTCTGTCACAGTGTTTGTACCTGATACCCACAGTTTAAAAAAGAGGCTCATTTTGGCTCATAATTATGGTTCCTAGTGGGCTTGCTTGAAGGCAGGAACAGCATGGTGGAGGAGACTTGGCAGAAGAAAACTGTTCAGGAAGCAGAGAGCAAAGAGAAGAGTCCAGGAAGCATGAATATAGTCCTCCAGCTTATGTCTCTGTTTTCTTATGTTTTCTGATGAGGTCTCACTCCTAACAGCCTATTCAGCTACACCACACTTGGGATCCAATCACATTGCCAAAACCCTGCCTGTGAGCACATGAGAGCTTTAGGCGTCATTTTGTATTTAAATCCTAACACTAGACAAATTACTGACGTAAATGACTATGCTTCTTAGAGACAGAGACAGAGAGAGAGAGAGAGAGATGGGAGAACTGAACAAAAGAAAAGATAAGACAAAAAAGAAAAAAAGGGGTAATATAGCTCAATTCAGTGTAAAGGTACTGGGTCCAATCTTCAGTACTGCATTAAAAAAGACTAGCTTTGTGAGTGAAGTATGTCTCTATATTCTTGTCTATAGAAGCCATAGCTAATTTACGTAAGTGTCTTTGATAGGAACAATAGCTCATATCAAGGACCATATGGCCTTCCCAAGTCTACCAACAACAGAAGGAGTCAGAGTAGTGGTGGTATGAAGAGCATCAAAAAACACAGGTTGAGTTCTCAGAAATAAAAGGATATCACAGTCCAAAGATGGAGGAGCAAGGCCACAACTCTAGAATATAATTGAGCTAATGTGTAAAAAGGACAGTGAAATGAAATAAGAGAGTTAAAGATAGCTAAAATATATAATTTATGCATACATATATATACATATACACATGTACACTCAAATATATAGTCATGTGTCTACAAAAAAGTGTTGGCAAACAACTAACACTGTCTATGAGGGTGGTCTCAGAAGATTATGTCATGTTGTAGGCATCTCAGCCTGTGTACGTATACTCTATGGAATCCTGACAGTACAAGGATGAAGTCATATAGCAATATAGCTCTCATGTCCTTGAGATTAAGCAGTACACGACTATATACAAGCATGTACTTAAATCTATGTGTATGTGTATATTTGCTAATAAAACTGTCCATTTGTCTCTTTGCTCACTCAAGATTGTTACCACAGTTCAAAGACTTGATTCTTCTATCTAAAAAAAAGAGCAATTAAGATTTAATGATTTATGCCTGTTTGCCACAGTTTTCTTATTGAAAACACAACCTTGAACAATAATGCAGAATTTCAAAAAGACATAAGAGGAGATTAAAATGAGTTAATTCAATGAGCATTATTACCTTCAAACTAATTGCTCAGATTACAAGATACAATAATGAAAGTTGATCAAACAATGTAAGGAGAAAGCATTATTTTCAATAAATTAATAGAAATTAATAGTATAAGAACCATCCAGTTAGCTCAGGGGATTAAAGCTTTTGCTTAGGCAGACATGGGTACCAGGGTTCGTTCCCCAACTTGCCATGCCAGCCCTGCCACCAGGGCACGCTGAGATGGCAATTGAGACTGGGCATGATGGCGAATGCCTGTAATCCCAGAACTTAAGATTCTGAAAACAGGAGGATCGCTGTGAGTTTGGTTTTTGTAGTGAGATACTGTAGACCCTGTACTAAATACAAAAAAAGAGAAATTAATGGTATAATCATCTTAGCTATCCTGTGTATATATGTACACATACATTGTTTTCCTTTACCCTGATTTCTACCCCCATCCCAGTTGTTCTTTCCTGTTTAGTAGTTTCTTCCCCTGTCACATCATCTTTTATACATTTTGGGCCTTATTAACTCTTTCAGTTTCTTATACTAGGGAGACAATACAACGTTTACACATGCAATCAAGTCTGATTGATCTCTCCTATAAATACGATCTCAAGCTGATCCATTTACTTATAAAAGCCTCAAGTTAATCCTTCTTTATAATTGAGTAGTACTCCATTGTATAAAGATACTACACCTTTTAAAGCGAGGCATATAGAATGCCAATTAGCCATAACTAAAATAAATCTACACCATCCATATAATAATCAAGACCTCATAAATACAGCACAAGAATAGAATATTAAAAGCTGCTGGAGAAAATAAACAGATAAATTATAATAGAAAGCTCATCAAAATGGTGGCAGACTGCTTAACACAAACCATCAAGTCAAGAAGTAGTTGCAGTAAAGTATTTCAAGTTCTAAAAGAAAATGTCTTCCACCTCAGAGTGATGTGCTCTCAGGTACCTCTCAAAATTAGTGGAGAAATAAGATACTTCCATAAGAAAGAACAACTGAAGAAATTCGTGACCACCAAACCAACACTACAAAGGGTACTGAAGGATGTTCTAGACAGAGAAACAAAGGACCACAATTCCAAGAGCAACAGCAGAAAGAAACCATCAAGCAATTTAACAGAGGAAAATTAGGGAACCAACATCAAGCAAATAACACGACAAATATAAGACAATACATCTCAGTTATAACCTTCAATGTAAATGTCCTCAATTCACCAATCAGAAGAACCAGACTGGTAGAATGGGTCAAGAAACACCATCCAAAAATATGCTATATACAAGAAACACATTTATCTCAAAAAGACTAAAAATGAAAGGTTGGAAAACAATACTCCATGCAACAACAATCAAAAAAAAAAAAAACAGCAGGGTTAGCTATGCTGTTTGTGGACAACATAAACTTTAAGAATGATATGTGCTCGCTTTGACAGCACATATACTAAGAATGATAAAAAGAGATTTTTTAAAAAAGGCTACTACATATTTGTTAGAAGAAAACAGAAAGTGCAAGGGGTAAAAATTATAAATATATATGCATTCCATATGAAAGCACATAGTATATAATACAAGTAATGATAGGCATAAAAAACCAAATAAGCATAGCATAATTGTAAAAGAAGACTTTAATTCACCATTGTCATAAAGAAATAGATGAACTAGACAAAAAAAAATCAACAAGGAAATAATAGAATTGAACCAAACCTGTGAATAAATGGACTAGTAGATATTTATAGTGTTCCATCCAACAATATGAGAACATGTTTTTCTTAGCTGTGCACAGGACATTCTCTAAAACAGACCAAACACTAGCTTATAAAACATGCGTGAGTAAGTGCAAAGGAACTGAAATTATCCCGTGCATTTTATCAGACCACAGCACAATGAAATTGGAAATCAGTGGCAAAGGAAACTGCAAAGCCTCCATAAACACATGGAAAATATAGAATATCCTCCTGAACAACCAGTGTGGCACAGACAAAATCAAAGAAGAAATGGCTGCTGTTTCCTGCATGGAATTTGGACTTCTGTCTCAGTCAGGCAATAAGAAAGAAAAAAGTACTGAAGCTGAAAGTGGCATTGCTTCTCTGTTTAAATTCTAATGGGAATGTGTGTCACCTGAGGATGTTACGAAAATGAAATGGTGATACAGTAAAGAGAATACAGCCCAAGACTCCACGTTTCTAACAAGCGACCAGTGTATGCGGATGCTGTTCTTCTGCGATTCACACTTCTGATATGTAAATTGATATACAAATATAGATCACTACTGAAATCTTTGTATGTTAAATCCATTGATAATAACATTTTCTTAATATTAAATATAGAAGATGGAATGTATTTAAGAGTTCCATTTCTGATGAATAATCCTAGAGCCTTTCCAATATTTTTCTTAGTTTTTGTTTTTTCAATTTATTTGGTACAGGGTCTCACTGTGCAGCTTGGACACTTAATGATCCTCCTGTCTCAGCCTCCTCAGCACTGAGATTGCAGGTGTGTATCACCACACTCAGTCTTGGTGGCCAGCTTGGCATAGGGCCAACTTAGCATGCGGTATTGGGTATTGAACCTGGGTCCTTGCGCTTGCCCAATACATGCCTATACTGCTGAGCCATCCCTCCAGCTTAAGCCTTCACAATACTGAGAATTCGATCCTTCTCAACAACCTGTCATTGAATATCCTATATTCTCCTCAAAGTGAACTCTCCATCAAGGGAAACAGTGGCCCTTTTTCCCCTTGGTTTATGAAATACAGTCCTCTTTGTTTTGGAAAATAGTATCTTTAGCCACACACTGAGGGTCACACTGTACACCTGTGTGTGTGTGTGTGTGTGTGTGTATGTATGTGATGTGTGTGTGTGTTTGTGTGTGTGTGTGTGCGCGTGCACGTGTGTCCAGCATCTTCTATATTTCACCAGTTATCTTCTGCAACGTATTGCATCTTCAAACAGTTTAAAGACTTCCATCATCTTGCACCATTTATTTTTATTAGTAAGATGTATTGATGTATACTATGTTCAGCTGCTCCCTAAGGTAATGGAAAGGCACCATGAACCAAATACAGATGACATGTATGCAGATCTTTGGAGGAAGAATTGGATGTGACCATTAATAATTTAGTTGATTTCTTTTACTGTGGTTAAAGATGTTAAGTGCTGGGGCTAAGGAACACAGCTGAGTGTGCAGAAAAGAGAATGCAAGATAGATTGCAATTTAAATGTGGTAGCTGGCATGACATCTGCACCACGTCTTGAGGAAAGCAGTAGAATTTATCTTACAGGCTTGTGGGGAAAAACACCCCAGACCAAAACAGCGCCTAGTTAATAGAGTCAAGAAAAGAGTGTTCTCTCATGTTGGAGCCATCACAAGGATGTGCCATGTCTGGAACTGAACAATAGAGTCTTTTGAGATAAAACAGATCACAAGTGTGGGGCCATTGTAGGACCAGGTCTCGTACTATGAAAAAAAAAAATGGGGCCTCTGGAAGGTTTAGAAAAAAACAGAAACATAATCAGATTCTGGCTTCGATGTCAAGAGGGTCACTGAGGTTGCTGCACTAATAAAAGTCTGAGGGAGCTCAAGGTGGGAACAGGAACACTAATGAGGAGATGGGTTCAGTCATGCAGGCAAGAGTCAAGACAGGATTAGTAAATGTATTGGATTCTAGTTAAATTTAAGTCTCTAGCCTTGTACTATTACAAAATGTACGATTGTTTCGTTTCTCCAACCTCCTCCCATATGGCCTTTTTGATGCTATTTTGGTGAACTACAAAACCATAGCTTTTTCTGAAAGTGTTCAACACATCTTTGTGAAAGAGTGGCACCTGCATACCAGTATTTCTATCAGTACATTGCATGGCAGCTAAATCTTGGAATTGATCTATATGTCCATCAAGAGATGAATGGAGATAATATAGTGTCCACCCACAATGGAGTGCTACTCTGCCATAAAAACAGGTCAATGAGCCCCTTGTAGAAAAATGAGTGTACCTTGAGATCAGAATGTTAAGTGAAATAAATTAGACTCACAGACTTAATTATTGCATAGTTTCTCTTATATGAGAAGCTCAGAGTACAATAAAGAGCAACATCAAAGGTAGATAGCAGGAAATAGAGGGATATATCTTTCTCAAAGGGGGGAGCAAGAGAAGGAAGAGAGAATGACAAAGGGATTAAGATGAGCTGTTTAAGTGCACCAACTTCCCGCAAGGAAAAGTGAACACGATGAAGTATAAACATGTGCTAATAACAGACACACACAAAATCAAACCCTTCCACCCTTCTGGTCCTCCTCCCGTTGTCTCCTACATGCAGATTCTGCTCTTTGGCCCAGCATCATGCTGCCTGCTGCACCTCTCTGGTTGTGGGTTTCTTGGTCCCTCAGAAGTTTCCAGCCTTAAGAAACCATGGCTCACTCATAAATGAGTCAGTGGCTTGTGTGGCTCGCTGGTGACCGTGTTGTCGTTTCTTGTACTGTGTTCAAATGTGCTCATCCTCCGCATGGATCACGCCTGCTTCCCTGCTAGACATAGCTTACATGATGTCAGTTCTCACTGTCACGGTTTGCCTCTAGAAGTTGCCCCAGTGCTGCATACAGTCATGGGCAAGCAGGCTTCGCAGAGATGGCTGAATCTAGAGTCTGTGCTTGATTCGAGGTTTAATGCTGAGATTAAGGATGTGAGCGCTGCACCCTCCCTAGGGCAGGTAGCCTGAAAACAATAAGGAAGACAGAAAGAGGCTTGTCCCTTTTCTCTCTTGTTGCTTTTATGATCTTCCACTGCCATGAAGTGTTGCCCCTCTGCCATTTGCCACCCTGCCTTGGCACCAGCTAATAATGGACCAAAACCGCCACAATCTGTGAGATAATTAAACCTTTCCCCTTTTATCTCTAAGTGTTGGATATGTTATCTCAGCAATGAGAAAAGTAACAAGACACTCGCCCTCATTGCCTAGAAATACTAAAGTGCCCTCTGTATTCACAGAACAGTTTACAGATGTAGTGATCACTATAGTAATAGGGAAATACTCTTTATTTTACCTTAATTACATGCTTTCTTCTCTTGTGTGATTTTCTTGGCACAAAGTATGTATTGCTCACCTCCTCATGCAGGGTCAGTTTCATTACCCCACCCTCAATAAAAAGGAAAGAACCTGCTTTTTTGCCTAGGACTAAGCTCTGTACTCCACCCGTAACCCACAGGGACAGTGGAGCTCACTCCCCTTCAGAAACTCTCCAGTCTAGTGAGGAAGGGGTCAGAAATTGCGATCTGGAAACACTAAAGGCAGGGGTGAGAGATTAGTTCAGCAGAGCTGAGAGAAAGACAATAATAAGCTCTTTGGCACATTGAGTGTCCCATGTGAGACAATAAGATTATGAATTAAACAATAAATGAAAAAGGTGTGTGTGTGTGTGTGTGTGTGTGTGTGCGCGCACGCATGTGCATGCAGGTGCACGTATGCATGCACACCTGTGTGCACATAGTCATCATTTCTAGAAGAAACTGTTCATTTTTAGGTCATTTCTCTCCTTTCATTATGAGTTTTGAGACAATGACACAACAAAGACACACTCTGTGTATCATGAATATTGTACTCGCTTCCGCTGTTTGTCAGTTCTTCGCCTTTTCATTGCTCACTGGTTTCCAAGCTCTGAGCATCTCATCTAGGAGGGCAGGGAGGCTGATCTTAGACTGGCGAGAAGAATACTCACCATATGTTTGCAAATGAGTGACTTAGCAATGCAGAGCCGAAGTTACATCTTTACTTCATACTTATGTCAGAATTCATCACTGCAAAATTAAATATTAATATAAAATATAAAGGCTGATAATAACAAAAAGTGAAGTATTTGTGAGTTTTTGTAAATTGCGGATATCAAAGTTTTGTGTCTGTAGGATACCCAATGCATCAGTAAAAATAAGAAATAGGTATTACTTTCAGTATGTATATTAAACTACTGCTGTACAAAGCGACATCAGAATGTAACTAGAAGTAGCACCAGAAGGTCAGGGACAGAACTCTTTGATTCAAAGGCAAAATAAGAAAAATGAGGGAATGGAGGGAAGTACAGTGGTCTGGGTGGGGACCATAAAAGTGCAAGTTTTCTTCTCACAGAAGAGTACTCAGGTCCTCTGGGAAGCTACATTTGAGAGTCTCAGGGCGACGGTTGACCTGAGGAGAACTCCACACTGCTCATCCTATCACAGGTTTTTGACATTACCCTTTCTCCTTATAAAAATATCTTCCTTGCCATGCATAGAGCTCTTCATATCTTTGCTGGATTTGCTGGTTGTCTTTTCTTAGAAACGCTGGCAGGACATGAATGCTGCACCCTCCCTAGGGCAGGTAGCCTAAAAACAACATGGGGAACAGAGAGAGGCTTGTCCCTTTTCTCTCTTGTTGCTTTTATGATCTTCCACTGCCCTGAAGTGTTGTTCTGGCCCTAGTCACCTGACTGAGATCTTCAAAGCCATCTCTAAAATCCTATTTTCCACCACTGTGACTCACTCCAGGAAGACCATCCACATTACCAAGAACCACCCCACTGCTTGCTTCCCCCAGAGTTTTATCTATGAATCACAGACACGCCTGCTCAAGCATGCATCGAAACCTCTACTCTGAGGCTTGCCTGCTGCCCTCATCTGATCTCAACCAAAACCCTGATCAAGCCTTGAATCTCTCCACAAGCCAAAGCAGCACTCTTTTGGCTTTCTGACTTCTGAGTGACAATTGCTGTTCAAGTACATACACCACACATCCACGAATCACCTTTATTATTTTCATAGCCTTTTGTTATTTTCTGCCAGGTGCTGTTGACGTTGCCTCCTAAACAAACTTGAATCTAGCCAGATATCCCAACATGTACTGCCAATAACCAAGTTAAAGCTCGTGTGAACTACTGATGATAACTGATAGTGCCTTCAAGCTGGTTTCCCATCTGGCTTTTAAGAGATTTTTATAGCAGTTTCCCATGGCTCTAAGAATCATGACCAAATAGTTGCACAACTTCCCCATTACCCATCCTGCTCTAAAGCCACTCTTGGTGTTGTTTCTGATCAGAGTCATATGTCCTTGATGTAGGACTTTTCTGTCAGGAATGCCTTTCCTGGGCATGACACTTCCGGCCTGGCGGATGCCCACCATCCTTCTTCCTTACCTTCTTTGGCACTTTCTCCAAGACCCAGTACATCTGAGTCATGTTCCTGG
>PVKN010030943.1:0-12612 GCA_004027915.1 Capromys pilorides | reverse complement strand
GTAAAAGTTTACACATTACACACTTAACAAAGTGTCATGTCTAAGTGTTTTGGTAAGGCCACTCAACAAAGCCTTAAGTTTTACACTCTTTCTCTCTGTCTGTCTGTCTGTCTGTCTGTCTCTGTTTCTCTCTCTCTCTCTCTCTTAGACAGGATGCCTTGAGCTCACCATGTAGCAACTCGTGGTTGTCCTCCCTGCCTCAGCCTCCCGAGTGCTGGGATTATAGGCATGCACCACCATGCCTGGCATAAGCCTTTAATTTTATACAGGGTTGCCAGTAATGATAGGCAGAATGTTACCATGATGCTAGTAAATCGTGTTGCTCTTATGTTAGCTTTGACTGAAAAATTTATTGTAGCCCAAGTGGCAAAGATTGCATGCAGTCACTTCTTGTTAGGTAGTTTAGTGTTGTCTTTTCAAGATTGCTGCCCTTCGAAATCTAAATGCATACTGGTCTTATTAATAAACACAAATGCTGACATTTCTGTATGATTTCCCACAGGTACTGGTAAAAAATGCCGAAACTCACAGGGACACAAGAGCACTGGAACTGAATCAGAAGCTGTCCTCACAATAGCTGTGTGTCGTCTTATAATAAAGAAGCAAAGGAACAGTTGACAGAAGGAAGCAGCGAATCACGACTTTTCTCCAAAGCAACATATTTTAAAATTATAATTATTCATATTTTTTTCTTTTTTTAATCTAAGGAAGTTGACATTCTTAACATAGGAATATAACTTTCCATCAACTCTTAATCAGATTTTAACCTGAAAAACATGTTCAATTTGGAAGCCCATAATGAAAAGAAAACCATGACTCTCTTAGTTGCAGTATTTCTAAGCCATTATTTTTTGCATCTTGCATAATGCGTAATAGGGTATCACTTTTTGGTAATGCCTTACAAGCCTTTGTAGCCATTTTCTAAATACTGTGTTAAAGCAGAATTTTAATTTGTTAAAAAATTAATTCAAAGATTTACTTTCTCCTGTGAATCCTGAAGCTCCCTAGAGCAAGCCATCATGAAGGACAAATGATCATGTGACCTGTTTTGTTAGTGCTTCGTTTCCTGCTTCTGCTGAGAAAGCGACTGTAAACGTGGATCTTTGGCCACCGTTGGATGTGTTTCTGTATTTCAGGACACTCAGGCATGGTCCTGCAATTAAAAACTGTAATGGAAACTTAGTGGAAAGTAATGCTGACAATATTCAATCGATTATGCAGTTCCTTCAATTATGATGAAAATACTTGTACTTTCTGAAATTAAAAAATGGTTGTTTCTTTTGTAGTGTCATTGTGAGGCATAATTTCTTAATTTTACATTTTAAAACTTCAAAATACAATATCTTTTTTCCCCCAAAGCAGTGTGGTTTGCAGATGTGTTTTAGGTTTTGCATGTTAAAAAGATGTGGGAATTTCGAACAAGCTGGCCCTTACCTTTCTGCGAGCCCCACATTCTCCCAGTCCAGATGCCGACGCACAGAGGCCACTCAGCTTCCCCACCCTGTCCTGGTCTCAAGGTATAGAACTCAGCTGTGGCCTGCGAGCAGGCTCCCAGTTGGCTACAGGAGTTGCATCCTCTACGTTGATGTGTCATATACAGCACAACAGCTTTTCCTCATACTTGCATACTTGTGCAGTTGAAATAATGTTGGAGTTGAGTGCTGCAAGAGTATTTTTGTGGGTGAGGTTCCAAGGCAAAAGAAAGCCTGGCAGCGGCGGAGGCAGCAGGCACGCCCCTGTTCTTTGGCCTGTCTCTTGACGGCTACCAGACGCTCCATTCTCTATGCCGGCAGAAGCGTGTGGCGCATGCATGCCCCTCATTGTGTATCCGCGCTGGATAGCGGGGCTCTGTCCTTCAGCATCCTTAGATGCCCTGCTGTGAAGCAGCCTGGAGTGGCCCTGCACAAATCAAAAGGCAGAAAAATTATTTAGAATATGTGCCCCTTTTTGTTTTTGAAAATAAGATCTTACCTTAAGACCATTAATGGTGTGTAGCAGAGTTTTCTAGAAATGTTGTTACCATCATAGTTCAAAGTGTTTTGATGTTGGAAATTTTTTCTCTTAACAAATAAGATAATTTACAGTATCTTTTTCTTAATAGTTTTGAGCTTAGAATTGAAAATACCTTTTTGTTTTAGGGAAGAGAAATGGTTTCAGAAGAGGGAACATCAAAATTGAAATATGCACAGGAGCAAAGATGGGGTTCTATGTTGCGTCCCTGGACTGTGACATGATGTGTGTGTCATGGCTTTTACTGAATTTGCATTAGTAAAACAGTTAATTTGGCCCTCATTCCTTGCCACATCTTTCTCTATATATGATACATGTTACAAAAACATAAGACTATTAACTGTTCTGGAGATAAGGTAGGAACGAAAGTTTTCTTGCTGTTTTAGCCTGCGGTGACAGAATTCCGTCCCCTACGCATATTCATGTCCTGGTCCCTTGAGCTTATAAAGACAGGGCAAAAGGGACTTGACAGCTATGACTGAAGTATATAACCCGTGATGTTTTACACGTCCTGGCTTATCCAAGTGGAAGCATTTTAGCAAAAGGAGTCCTTAATAATGGACAGGGGGGGGTCTCCTGTGTTTGCCGAACACAGAGAGGAGCTGTTTTGCAGAGGTTCATATAGTAAAAAGAGGCAGGGAGATGGGTCTTGGAGCTAAGACTATGAGGATAAGTGGCCCTCGCTTAAAGAACACTTCAATGGAAGTCAGCATCTATAAATGGTTGAAAGTAATTATTTGTGGCTGCTACTTATCCTTCTACCAAGAAAACTCACACTAAATAAGACACATTGTTTTATTATCTGCCAGCTAGCGTAAGGAGCTTGAGTTTAAGAGACCCTTTCTTTTAGGTCCCAGCACACTCATCGCTTAATCTCTGTGAAGAAAAAGTGCTGCATAGGTTAGTTTAGATGATCAGAAACTTCTAGAAAACTACATACTCTTTCAGGTGACTAACTTTAACTGATCTAATAGATATAGGAAGGACAATTTTCCAAATTGTCTCCATATCCATACATGCTGGCTTTAGAAGTTTGGAAATTGGCCTGGAAAAACATGTGCCTGTGTGGAGAAAAGACAACTACAGGTTTTGTCTCGGTAGACTGAGTGCCATGTTTTCCTGCATATGTGCATTCCTGGCAGCGCTTGCTTCTCTTCTGCCTGGGACACAAATGGGTCTGGGCACAAGAGAAAAGCCAGATGGAGCAGATGGATTTTGTGTGGAAAGAAGGGGAGGAGGTGAGGCAGAGAGAAGCACATTGCTGAGAAGGCGATTTCAGTTGTTAGCAGCACGTTCTGTGGGGTGGGGGTAAACACACTCACATTTCTGAGTCACCTCAGATCTCTCCAGTGAGTAGTGCCTCAGATCAGGTGTTCTGTGTGTGCTTGGCAGGCTTTTTAAAGACCTAAAGTATCACCTTGTTGAACCCAGATTGCCAACAAATAGTGGTGAAAAATCTGTGAACATTAAGAAATGTGAGCAGTGATAGCATTTACACGCATCAGGTAGCTTCTAGAAAGATCTAGCATTGTGAAGGGCATGTGTTCTGCACTGGCCAACTATTTGCTATAGTAACGGAGGGCTTTGTGTGTGTGAGATGGTAAGTGTTGCCCCCCCCGCCCCGCCCCCCGTGGTTTCAGTCTCTGAGGACTCACAGGCCAAGATAGACTGAAGGCGTCCCGTGTGCCAAACCTTACACCATTACCTCTAATTCTTGCATCCTTTTTACAGTACATGGCTTCATTTTACAGAAGGACTTAGACTAACTTCTAAAATGGCTTATAGTCTTAGGCAGTCTGATGATTTCCAATAATATTGTCAGATATTATTAATAATTGTTATCAATTCAAAGAAACATAAATGGGTTGAGGTGTGTATCTTCAAGGCTGGCTCGATTTTCCTAACCTGCCATCATCAGATGTTGCACTTCCCTCTTTGGCACAATCTGAACTCTAAGAAGAAAATGAGAAAGAGAAATTAGTCCAAAGAAGTCACTTTGCAAATATAAACTTAGGTAGCACTAAGGATCGCTCCCCGTTTAGAGTTTGAACTCCTAGACACCAAGGCCTACTTGAGTTAATTTGTAACAGCCCCTCATTTGGCTTATCTTTGTCTCGCACCTTCCACGTGCCCAGAAACTTCCTTCTGGACGTCCTATGACTTAGTATATAACACTTTGTTTGACAGATCTTGCTTGCTGTCCTTTTATCTGAGAAGATGATAAGATTCATGTGCTTGTCCCTTTGTCATTATTCTGCATTTCCCTTTTCTCATTGACCTCACATTTTGTAAAGATTTTGTGTTGGTTTCATGAATGCGTGGAAGTCTTTTAAGTGCTAAGTGATGACATATAGCATAGAGACTAAATAGATTTCTTGGTTTAAAGTCATTTTAGATTGCAAGGATGTGGGTTTGTCCGCTCTGCAGACATTACCCACTTGAAGTCTTCCCCTAAATATTTGCCTTGTGGACAGAGTGCGCCACTTTATTGGACAAGCATCTGCTAGCTGAGTACTAATGGCTTTTACTTAGTATAAGGGCTGTGGGATTCCTTTGAAGGCTAGGAAATAGCTCAGAAATAGCCATCACAGGAGGAAATGTCGTTTACTGCACACTGGCATTGGTACCATCTGCACCCAGTCCATGTCCATTGTGTTTCCTCAGCTGCGAGGCTGCTTCCCTGAGACAGTAGAATGAGGTGCTTTAACAATAGTGGAATGGTTTATCACTAGAATTTTGATCCAAGAGAAATCTATATGCTGTACTTCTCTTTTTGTTCATTGCTAGAATTATTGCAACCCAAGTTTTTTTTTTTTTCTTATATATAGTAAGAGAAACTTTTAAACTCAAATATTTTTAGTGATTTGAATCAGAATTATGAGAGAAAACTATAGAAATTGTCTTTCCCCACAAATTTAAGCTTTAAAAAAAAAGTAATCAGTATCACAGGTCATACATGGTACCTGCTGTGTATTGGGCACTACTAGATGATCTGTGTAGTTAAGAAGTACAACACAATGTTAAGATATTCTTTGGCCTGGTGAGATTAAATGCTGGATCAATCTAGCAATGTGACCTGACTTTTCTGACCCTCAGCAATAAGTATTTGGTAGATGAAATGAGTTAATCTATTTAGACTATTTGAGTTTTAAGAGTTAGTAACTAATATTTTAATATCTTTCCTCTTAATTCTTTCAATAGCCTATGAGTTGCCCCCATTTGAAGAGAAGAAAACTGGAACTGCTAAGCTACAAACACACCCAAAGTCACATCTGTGGCACGGGGTTTAAACTCTGGTTCATGAGACCTCAAGACCCCTCAAAGTTTGCTCAGAGATGGAAGTTCGAGTTCTTTTTCTGTTTTCTCCTTTTTGAGAAAGTTGGAGAAGTAGATGTGATTTATAACAGAATGGTGATTTTATCAATCATTTATGATTCATAGACCAAGTACCTGAATATTTTCTAAAACTGAAATAGTAGGATTCTACCAAGGAGCAAGGGGTTATGTAAATAATCTATTTGGCCAGTATATTTCACAACTGTATATTAAGTATGGACTAATATGTATAATTTTAGTCACACAAATGCCAAAACTGGGTAGAGAACAGCAATAGTCCAATTTTTTTTGTGGCAATCTCCATGTCCCTCTCTGGGATGACTTACCACTGCTCTGGGAAGATACAGTGTAGTTCTTTTGTGGTAAGGAAGGGGAATCAAGAAATAAGTTGTAACCATTCTCTACCAGTTACTCTTGTTGCTGGGACAAATACCTGACACCCAAAATGGAAGAAGCAAAGATTTATTTATCTCACAGTTATTGGAGGTTTTAGTCCATATTTGGCCAGCTCCAAGGCTGAGTGGCAGGCACATGGCAGAGAGCAGCAGTTCATGGCAGTGGGACAGCAAAATGGTGACAGAGGGAACCGACCAACCAGGGCAGCAGAGAGTAACAGCATGAGTCTGTCTCTTTATATTACATTCAGGCTCTCTGCCTCAGCCTATCCACCTTAGGCCACACCCATAATCCCATCAGTACTAAAATGCATTATCCCAGTGGATCATGAGTCAAGTCTCAAACTCTAGAAGTCCCCGCCCCATGATTGCATGACGCTTTGGGGGGACAACTAGACATAAACCATAGCATTCTGCCTCTGGACTCCTAATGTCCCATGCATATCCCTTTGTGCAAAAGACATTTTAGTCCATCTGCAAGAGTTGCCAATGTCCCAACAGTTTCAGCATTGCTGAAAAATCCAAGTCCCAAGTTTCCTCCAAGATCCAAGACAAACTCAACTGTGAGCCCCTGTACAATAGGAAAGTTAAACATATTCAACATTCAAAGGTAAAAGATAAACATTACCATTCAAAAAGTTGCAAACAACAGGGTAATACAAAACACTGGGGCCAACACATGTCCAAAATCCAGTAGGGTAAACATTAAATCCCATAGTTCCAACTGGAACATCTGAAGCAGTCTGCTGAGTTGTGAGTGCCAAAGGCCTTGTCTCCGCCCCTACAGCACTCTTTGTGGTAGTTTTCATGGCTTCTCTCTTAGGCCAGATTTTCTCCCTCTTTGCAGTTTCCCTTAGACGATCCACATTTCTGGCTTTTCCAAACTTCTGGAGTTTCCATTGAATAGGCTTCTCACTCTCTGCTTCACACACTGCCCTCTCAGAAGCACACTGCCTGGCCTCCCAAGCCTTCTTCTGAAATTGAGGTGGAAGCCTTCTTAACCTGACAACTCTTGCATTCTGAATGTGCCTAAAATCAATGTCACGTGGGTGTTGCCAAGGTCTGCTGCCAGCTGGCAAAGTAGCCAGGCTTCCTTCTCTCTTGGTTGTAGGGGTAGAGTGCCTGGATTGATGAGCACTCTGACCTTGATTCTGAGGAACAAATGCTCCACGCAGCACCATTTTGGAACCTGGTTTGGCCATTGACACCATTCTGGTACTTGGGTCTCTGCGGCTTTCTTCTCAAGGCAAAACCTCTCTCTTTTGCAATTCTGGAGCTGCAAAGGGTAGAGAGATGCTGACTCTTATGATGCCCTCAGGCCATCCTTTTGATTCTCTGGTTCCTTCCCAGCAATGGAGATCCTTTTAACTCCATTTTTGCAGTCCTCAGCTTTCTTGGTGCTTCCTTCCTGGCCAAACTCACAATATTTAAATCATCTTGCTTTGCTCTTTGCTCTTGATTTTCAACATTAATCTGGCTAAAAGCTGCCAATAACAGCCATGCCACTACCCCAATAGTTTGCTGCTTTGAAATATCTCTTGAAAGATTAATCAGTCCACCATGCTTAATCTCAGTCTTAGGCAAAATATCTGGGCACAAGCTAAATTCTGACAGACTTTCAGCCAAGCCATAGCACAAATCATCTAGAGTCCAACTACCAATGCTGTCCTTTTTCCTAGCAGAAACCTCCCCAGCCTGGTCTTTACAGGCAGGCCTTCTGTCAATCTTCTGGTCTAAGCTCTGACCAGAATCTCCCCTACAGAACAGCTGAAGCTTTTCCAGCTCTTCACAAGTAGAGGACCTCTCCAAACCTTTCCTATCTCTTCCCATAAACCATTCCCAAAAACTTGTAATCCACATGGTCAGGTTAGTCACAGCAATGACCCTACTTCTCTGGTACCAAATTCTGTCTTAGTTACTGTTCTCTCATTGCTGAGGCAAATACCCAACACCCAAAATGAAGGAAAGGTTTATTTAGCTCACAGTTACTGGAGGTTTTAGTCCAGCCATGGCTGGCCCGTGGCTGAGTGGAACAGGGTAGAAAGCATCCAGTTCATGGTGATGGAAAAGCAACAAAATGGTGACAGAGGCAACCAACCAACCAGGGGAGCAGAGAGCAACAGAGAGAGGTTTTATTTATTTATTTAGTCTTTTTGAGATAGAGTCTTGCCATGCAGTTCACTCTGGCCTTGAGCTCACTTTTGTAGTCGAGGCTGGTCTCAAACTCACATTGATCCTCCTGTCTCAGCCTCCCAATTGCTGGGATTACAGACATGCACCACCACACCCGGCAACAGAGTCTGTCTCTGTCTCTCTCTATATTGCATTCAGGCTCTCTGCCTCAGCCTATCCACCTTAGGCCACACTTATAATCCCAAAAGGACTCAGACCCATAATCCCATCAGTACTAAAACACATAATCCCAGTGGATCATGAGTCAAGTCTCAAACTCTAGAAGTCTTCGCCCCATGATTGCATGAGGTTTTGGGGGGACAACTAGACATAAACCGTAACAACTTCATATGGCATTTTCTCCCAAAGAATGAGCTTAAACATCTTTATTGCATGCATTTGTTGTGTTCACTGTGGTATTTTAGTATAGAGATACGTGATTATATTATAATCATGAAGCTAATTATAATAGTCTTCATCTCATAGTTATTCTATGTGGGTGGTAAGAACACTGATTGCAAATTTCTAATTGCAACTTATTAACTATGCTCATTGCTGTGGTTTGGGTGTGGTTTATCTCCAAAAGTACTTGTGTTGGAGGCTTGGTTCTTTGTATGATGGTGTTGAGGTGGCAGGACTTTGAAGAAGTAGGTCCTAGTGGAGCCCACCAGAGATGTTGCCTTAGGAAGGGATTAATATAGTTTTTTTGGGAGGGGATCCTGTTTAGTTCTTGTGAGAGAGTTGCAAAGTGTCTCAGTTACTCTTCTCTCATTGCTGGGACAAATACCCAACAATCAAGATGAAGGAAGGAAAGGTTTATTTAGCTCAAGTTATTGGAGGATTTAGTCAATACATGGCTGGCTGCAAGGCAGAGAAGCACATGGCAGAGAGTGACCTTTCATGGCAGCAGCAAAGAGCAGAGAACAAGTCTGTCTCCCTTATGTTGGATTTAGGCTCTCCATCCCAGGCTGGGTGTAGCACTCACACCCATAATCCCAGCAGCACTCACACCCATAATCCCACTGGCTCATGAGTTAATCACAAACCCTAAAAGTCTGACCCATGACTGCATGAGTCTTTGAGGGGACAACTAGATGCAAACCATAACATAAAGGAACAAGACTGGCCACTTTCATTCTCTTTGGTTTCCTGCTTGGCTATGTGATCTCATCCTCTGAACAGTCTCCCACCGTGTGATGATGTTGTCCATGCAGTCTATAGAGCTGAGTTGAGCTGATGATGCTAGACCATACCTTTCAACCTCAGGAGTAGTGAACTAAATAGGATTTTTAAAATAAAGTCTACACCTTGGGTATTTTGTTATAGTAGTGGAAAATGGACTAAGAACCTTCATCACATTATATATTAGTTTCCTTTAAGTTAATTATAACTTAAAGTCTACAATCTTTGTGTTATGGTTTAGGTCTTAAATGATCCAAGGGCCATGTGCCAAAGGCTTGGTTGCCAGCATGTCACACTACTGTAAGATGACAGAACCTTTAGGATGTGGTGACTGATGGAAGAAAGTCAGACCACTGGGGTTTGTCCTTCAAGGGCAAACTGGAAGTCTGGCCCTTTGTGCTTCCTGGCAGCCATAGACGAACAGCCTTCCTCGACCTACTGTGTGCTTTCCCCACCTTCATAGACTCGGCTGCTACAGGCTCAGAAGAACTCGGCCAAGTGACCAGTGACCCAACCCTCTGAAACCGTGAGCCAAAACCCACCATTCCTCCTCCTATTCTCATTCTTTCAGGTCTTTTATCACAGACATGGACAGCTAACACAGACTGACATCCATCCCTCCACCCAGCTCCCAAGCCATGTAACTGCTGCTTCATTCTCTGTTTCTATGACTTTGACGTCTTTATGTTTCATACATACGAGGTTAGGAGATTTTCTGTGTGACTTATTTCACACGGCATTACCCTCTCTAGGCCCATTTGTATTATTTAAAATGGCAGGATTTCCTTTTCTAAGACAATAAAATTGTATTGTGTATGCATGCACATTTCCTTTATCCCATCATCCACTAATCAACACCTAGGTTTTTCTCCTATTCTGTTTTTTAAGTAGTGTTATGGTGGACATGGGAGTACAAACATCTCAAGACACTGACTTCATTCCCTGTGGATATCCAGAAATAGACTTGCCGGATCATCTGATAGTCCTATTTTTAGTTATCTCAGTAATATCTGTGTATTTTCCTATTCTGGCTGTACCAGTTTGCAATTTAAAATTCCCCTAGCAGTGAACTAGAGTTTCCTTCTCTCTCTTTGTTTTGTGTTTTGCTTCTCATTTTTTCTTTTTAATTTTTTTTATTATTGTTATTATTTTTTACAATAGTTAATACATTGCATAATGTTGTCTTCATCGTAGCTGAAGTTCCCTTTTCTCTACATACCTACTAACAGTCATTACTAGTTAGTTTTTTTTTTTAATAATACTCTTTCTGTTACACTCCAGATTTGACTGTCTCTCAAGAGACTCACACATTCCAAGATTGGGTCCTTGAGAAGCGATTATCGATGGATTAACCCACTGCAGAATTGAGAGCAGAATGTGCTCTTAGGTGGTCAGGCTTGGTTGAAAGAGGCAGGTCATCGGGCTTGTGGCCCGGATGCGTATTCTCCTCCCTCACCTCCTCCTGCACTCTCTGCCTCCGGACCTCCATGGAGTGTGTAACTTGCCTCTCCATCCCCTTCCTCTGTGTTCTTTCAGCTTTGAAGTCAGCCTACTATGGACCAAAACTGAGCCCAAATAAACCTCCCCTTCTTTAAGCTATGGGAGTTGGATATTTTGTCCCAATGAGGAGAAAGTGACTCAGACAGAGGTATCATTGTTTTTCTATTGATGTGTAGTGATATCTCACTGTCCTTTTGATTTGAATAATCCTGATGGTTAGTGATAGCAAGCACTCTCACAGGGACCTGTTGATCATTGAATGTGTTTGGGGAAAATAATTATGTAGTTCCTTTGCCAGCTTTGATTGGGTTATGTGGATTTTATTTTATTTTATTTTCTGAGTTACATAAGGTTCTTACATATTTTGGATATTAGCCACCTGTTGGATACAGTCAGTCCTCCATCTTCCATATTCTCCATCCATGTTCAACCACCCATGGGTCAATAAAAAAGAAACAATGGTGTCTGTATTGAGCATAGATTTATATTTGTTATTGTTCCTAAACAGCACAGTACAACAAGCTATTTCCATAGCATTTACACTGTCGTAGGTGTGATACATAATCTGGAGATGCTTTAAGGTGGACAGGAGGGAATGGCGATACCATGGTCAGTGGTAGAGCACAGGGCTGCCATGGGTTCAGCATGGCGCCCAGCGCTGCAAAGGAAGCACATACGAGACTGTGGGCTCAGGTCTTGTGCGGATGTGATACTGTTCTGCAAGAGAGACTTGAGCCCCGATGGGTTGGGGGTGGTGGTTCTGAGCCCCTCCCATGCTGGTGCTGAGGGACAGCTCTGTGTTATCCCATTGTACATATGCCGCTTTTCATTTTGCTCTTTCCTTTCCAATATGGAAGCTTTTCAATTTGATGTGATGCCACTTATTAATTTTTGCTCCATTACCTGTGTTTTTGATATTATGTCCAAAAAAAAAAATGGCCACAACCAATATCAAAGGATTTCCTTCTGTTTTCTAAGAGCAGCTTTTAGTAAGAGGAAAGTAGTAGAGGAAACGCTGAGAGATGGCTGGTCTCCTAAACTACCCAGAACTGTATAAAATGGCATTTTATATGAAATGAGAACTAGGTGGGGCACTTTATGATACACTCTAGGATGGATGCAGATCACATATTTTACAGTATTCAAACATCATCCTGCATTTGTGAGAAGTCTGACATTTCTCACAGGATTAAGTAATGTTGTTGAACATAGAATAAAGTGTCACACCTGTTAAGCTACTCTTAAAGGTGAAGCACTTATACTTATTACCTTTTAACCAGAAAATATCTATGGCAGAATAAATGCAAAAGGACAGAGAACAGTGCGCTGCTGTTTTCCTGAGCAGAGATGAGTAACCCTCCACGATGCTTTAGAGCCTCTCATTTGCAGGAACCCTGGCCAAGTATTTGCAAAGTTATTGGAAAATTCATGGAAGTAAGACATTTTAATAATAATTCACTAGGAATATTAAGACCACCCTTTCAATGGCAGGTGGGGCTGGGGTGGGGTGGCTATGGCCATCTTTGGATCCAGTTAAGGAGAAATTGAGTTGGTCACACATTTGGGTTAGAGCAATATATTCTTGTTTATAGTGTGGAGTAAGTTACTGCTGGCTCTCCCACTGTAGCCATGGCTGCCTAGAATATTCTTGCAAACTACTATGTTAGCCCCTGTGTGGCTTAGATTCTACAAAATGGGGGATCTACTCTCTCACCGAACACAGCTCGCAGGCCATCTGGAGTGTGTGGAAACCTGTGAACACCCCACATGGCATCAGAAGTGGCAGAGCACTAACGGCATCCTTTGACTCTTTCTAGAGATATTTCCCCAGTCGATACCAATGACAGAAATCAATTCTGAGAAAGTTTTGGCCAAATCCTGTATTATTATTAGAATTGCACTTATAGTATATTGTGCTTACAGTATATTTATTGGTAAGAAAAATGCATCCTTTATATTTTTTGACCAACTATATATCTTCTTTGCTTTCATAGTTATATCTGTAGAATAAAGTGGG
>PVKN010030942.1:0-12612 GCA_004027915.1 Capromys pilorides | reverse complement strand
TGACTGAATTTAGTAACAAATACAGAATCAGAGCCTCCTGCTTGGCTTAGAAAACAGGTTGAAGATAAATAGTGAGTTTAACTCTTTGCTAATAGAATTATCTAAAACCACGTGGAGATTATGTTTGCTGTTTGTGCTAATTTCAATATTATTTTCTCTAAAATATTAAAAATTTAATAATTTTTTCTTTTGTAGTTGTGAAATCTGAAGCATTTTTAAAAGAAAATGTTGAATTTAATCATGCTTGAGGTGATGGGCATTTTGGTTGTTTCCAAGATTTGGCTATCACGAATTGTGCTGCTCTGAACATAGGTGCACAGATATCACTATGATATGATGTTTTCAGTTCTTCTATGGAAATTCCCAGTAGGGGGATAGCTGGATTGAATGGGATTTCTAGTCCTAGCTTTTTAAGGAGTTTGCACACTGCTTTCCATAATGGTTGCTCCAGTCTGCATTCCCACCAGCAGTAGAGAAGGGTTCCTTTTCCCCACAGCCTCTCCAACATTTGATTTCTTTATGATAGCCATTCTTTCTGGGGTGAGATGATATCTAAGTGTTATTTTGATTTGCGTTTCATGGAGGGCTAGTGATGTGGAGCATTTCTTCATGTATTTGTAGGCTTGCTGAATTTCTTTCTCTGAGAAGTGTGTGTTCATCTCAGATGCCCATTTCTGGATTGGGTCTTTGAATTTTGGGACCCTAATGGTTTTTAGTTCTTTTTAAATTCTAGACAGAAGACCTTTTGTATTTTTTAAAGAGAATGAAAATAATTTTTAAAAACAATGAAACTATGCAGAATTTCACTAAACAAGATGATTGGAATCCTACAATAATTGCTGTATTGCATATTGCTGTTTCCAAATTAGTTGTTCAGATTGCCAGATATGAGCAAGCAAAATTGGTCAAAAAATGAAAAAGAAGAGAAAGAAATAGCTAAACATGAACCGTGTTTTTCAATATACCAGTGGAGCGCGGCAGCACCATTACCCGACTACGCTACACACCACTGCGGCGCTGCCCTGTATACCATGCGCCTCCCCTTCCTTCCTTTCCTCCTTCCCCTCACCCCCGCTGTTCCTTAAGGAGACTCTGCAGTTCAAACAATGTCAGTGGCTGCAAACTGATCCTTGCACATGTGGCCTGGTTTTCTTGGCCTTCAGATCTTTTCCTGATCATGTTATTCCCTTTTAATTAGGTTGCATAATTGTACCCTAGAACTTAATGATTCTTACTCTTGTGTGCAATCTTACTTTAACCTTATTAAGTCCTCTAATGTGGGTAGGTATCTTTGCAAATACACACACAGACACATATACACATCTACAATGTGTGTACAAAATATAATGTACATGTGCATGTATATATTTATGTAAACACATAGTATATTGACTTACCTAAATCTGCAGGAGGGGAGGTTGGCCTCCACTCAATGCATGCCAAGGCTGCGGGCCCAAGGGTGTGACCCACCATGGCCAGAGATGGCTCAAAGTCCTGCTGCTATGAAGTGGGGAGAGAGAAAGGAGAGGCAGAGCTGAAGCTCTGTCCCCGTGCAGACCACACCAGGGCACCTCTTCCCCCAGACCCTGCTCCCAAGCTGGCTGCAAGCCCCAGAGCCTGATCACTTTCCAAATCCTTGGACCTCATGCGGCTTTGGGGGACCATCTAAATGTGTGCCATTGCAAGCACCAAGGTGGCAAGCTGTGTATATGCAGACATAGGAAATAAAGCTCCATGACCGCCTTGTGAGCCCTGCTTTGCTCTTGGCTCTCGTTAGTGCTGAATGTTCTTATGTTGCCGATAGTGACTGCGTTTCTTTGACTGATGTGCTCGAATACATTACCAAAGCAGCCCATGATAAACTATTTAGTTAAGTAATTAATGTAATGATTTCGCAGAGAAATGAAATACAGCTTGAAAAGAACGTGGCTTTCAAAAAGCATATTTAATAACTCGGAAAGCCTGGAGCCGAGTGGCACAAGGCTGCTCTGGGTGAGGTCTGACAACCCAATGTGCGTAAAGCACCGAAGGAGTTGCCAGGAGTCCGCACTGCAGTTGCCTTGGAGATGCTGCAGCGCTGGCTTTGCTTCCTGCAGATTAGAGTAGGAACCAAAAGACGCACCGTGGGAATCGTTTATGCAAAATTTCAATTAGCTGAGTCCTCTGTGATGGAAATCCTGGACTCCCTTGTACAAAGTTAGTAAACACGCATTATACATTTATGGAGCCATATATCTTTGCAGCCTTCTGCGGAAGCAAGATGTTCAGTTGAACCAAAACACTGGGAAGAAGTAGAAAAGAAATTGTTCTCATATAATTACATAAACATCTATTCATAAGCATGTGCTTGTAGACCTTACACGGGGCAATTGAAAACGACAGCGAGCATTTAAATAAGTACTCTTCAACTGTACAATGGAAGATGCACCGCCATTCATTCTCCCTCAAATACTTTCGTCACTGGACCTCAGCTTCCACCCCATCCTGCTGCCACCTTTGAAATAGACCTCGATGTCCTCGGCATTGAAGGTCTGTCCTGGCTGATTCCATGTCCAGAATCTTATGACATCTTCCTTCAAGTGAAAAATTATGGCATGCCCTCATCCACCTTATTCGCTGGATATGGGACTGTGTGACCTCTTGCTCCTGGCCAAGGTCAAAATGCTTCTGAAGGAACACACTTGGATGCCACTCATGATGTCCAGGCAGCCACGACAGTGCCACAGAAGACCCTCAGCGAAGAGGGCTGTAGAGCTGCTGCAGAGAGGGCCGGGACGGGGGACAAGTGTGCCCAGGGCAGGGGCAGCCCATGATGAGGATGGGCGCAATGTGCTTCGCACTGTGAGTCATTTAAAACATCAACATCTGCCGTATTTTTAATACAGGGATGCACTCTACATGTAGACAAGACTTCACCCTGCGCATGCTACTTCGTTAAGCTACATGTTACAGTTTTCCCTAATTTTCATCATGTAAGTGCACATGAGATTTGGCATTGCATGCTCTGTGTGCTGCTTTGTCCAACATGAGGTAAAGTGACGGAGCTCTGGGCTCGGCTCAGCGAAGTGCAGGTCTGCTTCTGAATCGTGGCGACAGGGAGACGAGGAGAAGGGCTAGCGGGGGAGATCAGCCGCCCTGTCCTATCACTCACACTTTGCTGGTAGAATCGAAGATTAATAACAAGGGCCAGCCAGATGGCTCAGAGGACTAAAGCACCTGTGTAGAGAGAGTACAGCGACCAAAGTTCGATCCCCTGTGTGCCATGCTGGCCCCACTCCTGGGATGCCCTGAGATAGCGACTGAGACTGGGTGTGGTGGCCCATGCCTGTAATAACAGCACTTGAGAAGCTGAACATAGGAGGATCACTACCAGTCCAGTCTACATAATGAGACCCTGAACACCCTGCACTAAATACGTAAAAAAAGAGAAAAAAGATTAACAGCAAAATTAATATGTCTTATGAAGAAAATCCTTGACAGTTCCTAGTAGGGAGGACACCAGGTGTTGAAGCTCTGAGGAATGTCACTGAGTCGAACTTCTACACATTGTAAGTGTGTCACCTGCTATAGCCAGGTCTGCAGCATGCTGTGCATCGCTGTGATTGTGATAACACTTTAAAACTACCTCTTATTATTTTTCTTTCATTTATAATTTATGATTTGCTTGTTGCACGTGGGTTAGAGCCCTGGAGTAGACCGAGTTTAGGCTCAGAACCTCGCTGCAGAGTGCACCCCTGACTAAGGCGAACTGCACTGTGGATTTTGTACCCTTTTATAAGCAAAGAGCATTTATAGATAGTAAGTCTCTCATCCCCCAAACTTTTGTGAGATCATGCTTTTCTACCCAATTTTTCCAAGGAAAGATATCATTTGCTTTTAGGTAATGATGAGTGAAAATTCACATATATATCCATATCCATATAAATCCACATAGATATAGATACAGACCTGGATGGACAGATGCATGTTGGATTCTGAGTCACGACCACTTTTTTCAATGCCTCAGAGCTGGTTAGCAATTTGAGTTATTTTTATACAAACTGTGTGACTAGTTTTATGTTTTCTATATATTTTCCTCATTGACCTTTACTGGTGTCTCACATGTGTCAAAGGCTAATCTACAATCTACAGATTGTAGATTGTAGATACTGTGGATGGCAAACATGGTGGCCTGCCCTGTGGCTTGCCCTGTCTCCCACTTATTTTTCATCGATTCTATGAGGAATAGATTTTTACTAATGTTTTATAGACAATGAACAATTAGGATTTATGCAACACCGATTGGGATAGTTGGGCAATTCTTGGTGATTAAGTCTTTCCGAATTGTTAAAGTTGAAGTCAAAGAATCAACAACCGTTTTAATGACCCGTGCAGCTCCACTCAGAGCTCATTTGTATAACTAAAAGCGTTGTCAGGGCTGACTTAATAGGCTTGAGTTAATTTTTGGTAAAAATGCAGGTAAATGGATTAAAATTTTTGAATAGTCTACAAAGGCCGTGGCCAATCTCGTGTCTGACGTGGCAGCTGATGCAGTCACTCCTGGATGTTCAGGGGAATTCATTTCAAGATCTCTTCTAGTGCCAAAATCTGCAGATGCCTGAATTTTTTCTCTCTTTTTTTGATACCTGAATTTTTCATACAAAAATTAAATAGTGTCTTCACATAACCGGTGCATACTCTCTCAGATTGAAACCGATTTGTAGATTATTTAAAATAGCCAATATATAATAGCTGTACATTCTAAGTGAGTAGAACTTACGTGTAGTATTTAGGGAATAGTGATGCCAAAAACTATGCTCAGCATAACCTAATTTGTGTGTTTGTGCATGGTACTGGGGATCAAACTCATGACCTTGGGCTTGCCAGGCAGGTGCTTAAACTTCTGAGCTATTTCCCCAGCCCATCCTAATTTTTATAAAATACATTTTTCATCAACTTTAGTGGAGGTAAATTCCACTAATTCTGGGAACAAATTCCACGTGTTGGGAAGAGCGGGTGGCGCTGAGCTCACACACCTAAGGCTGGCCCCACTTCCGGTCCAGTCTCTTTGCTGGCCTGTTGCTGTCTGCATGGATTTCAGAAGGCAGCTTCGCGGCAGGCACTGAGTGCCGGCCTCTGGTTCCCTAGGCTTTGTCCTGCTCCACACGCGAGTGTGGGGGTCACACTGTGGCTCGGGAAAGCCGTCCTGGTAGGCAAGGCTGGCTCCTGAGAGCGAGGGTGCCACGCTCCTGTGGACTCTGACGTGCAGCACCACCGAACTGCGCTATGCCACGTGGAGCACCGGCCCTGGGACGCAGCTCTGCGTCTCGCTCACCTCGCTACTCCTTTGCTGGCTCAGCGGGCCCTGGGGCCTCATGCCCGTGTGCCTTTTACTGCTATGCAGGCTTTGGGGTGCTCCACGCTCTACATTTTGGCCCCACATCCCCTCCCTGTACAATACACGTGCCACGCCCACCCATGGGCAGAGTCAACACCAAAACCTTAGGAAGGAGCCCTGGGCTCCGTGGTGCCCATCCTCCTCCCTCTGGTCCTGCCTTTGAGGCCTTGTTCCCTAGTTTCCCTAGAGAATACCCTGGCATGAACCTCCCTACAGCGAGACCCTCACAAAATGTGGTCTTGGAATTTTGCTCTGTTACTCAGCATAGCAGGGCCAAGTCTCTGCACCGCAGCGCGGCCTTCGGGCCTCTCTGCGTCCTAATATCATTCCGTTGCACAACCCCGTGGCCACATCTGTTCTCTCTCTTCTGCTGGGCTGAGGCTAGGGCAGATTTCACCCCCGGCCTGGCATTGACCCTTGGCCCTTGGCGTGGGGCAGCCACGTGCACTCCTTCTCTCACACCATGGCAGGAGTAGAGCCGTTCCCTGCTTCCGTGCGGCCCTGAGCGCCACGCTCAACTGTCTTAAAAATCCGCATGCTATTCTCAACATCTGTATGATGCTGCACATGGACAGCTGAGCTGTTCTATTTTTGTACCTGACATTCAGCAAGAGAAAGCATAATAAATTCTGCAGCTCCTAAAAATCGCGGGCAGGCTATTGACAAAAAGACAGTGTCTCTCCTTGTGTGAAAATGAACTGCTCACCTGAACACCCTTAGGGAAAGCAGCCTGGTTTTGTTCTGGTGACTGCGATCTGCTTTTAGTTTTCTAGAATGGTTGCTAGGACCACTTCTTGCAGTTTATATCTTAAGGAAATGGCAGTTGTAGATTATAGTCTCTATTTTACAACTGATGATACTGACTTTGTATGGACGGTCCTATAATGTTAATATTTTATAATTTATATATACATTTTCTTCTCTATATTGATACACTCTCTGTCCCTCTGTGTCTGTTTCTCTCTGTCTCTGTCACTCTGTCTCTCCCTCCCTCTCTCCCTCCCTCCCCATCCCTCCCTCTCCCTCCCCTTCTCCCTCTCCCTGTCTCTCCCTCTCCCTGTCTCTCTGTCTCTCTCTGTCTCTCTCTGTCTCTCTCTGTCTCTCTCTGTCTCTCCCTGTCTCTGTCTCTGTCTCTGTCTCTGTCTCTCTCTCTCTCTCTCTCTTTCTCTCTCTCTCCATCTGAGCTATGGTTTGCACATGGCTTGTGTTTGTCCCTTGGGGGCTCATGGGAGCCGGGCTCTTCCACTGAGGTGGAGCCTCTAGGCCGCTGAGCCTGTCCTCAGGAAGGTGGGGCCTCTGAGCCAGTGTGCAGTGAGGCTCCCACAAGCACACAAGGCTGGTCACTCCCCCGACTCTTCGGCTTCCAGTCCTGGGTGGGATTCCTCCCCCCGTCACGTGGTTCCTCCATTTCAGTACAGTGACCACAGGTCTTTGCATCCCAACCGTGGCCAGCACCAAGCCCAAGAACCTTGAAAAGCATACACTAACTCATGCTTTTGTTTCTACAGTGACCGGCTTTGGGTGTTTCCTCGTAGCAACAGAAACTGCGTCCCTGGCAGCTTGCATAGTAAGGACAGGACTCGCACCCGAGCAGCACTGGAAAAGGCCTGAAGAGGCAAGCCAAGGAGTGGCAAGGACCCCAGAGGCCACAGGACATGCTCCTCAGCTTGGAGGTTCTGCAGAGAGGGAAGCTAGGTCTCCTGACCAGTGTAGGCGAGGGGCCCAGGGGGAGGCCCAGAGGATGCCTGGCAGAGGAGGGGGCAGGAACCCAGCCCTGGTGGACAGGCCAGTGAGCACGCCTGGTGCCGAGGCAGTGAGAGAGAGGGGCACCGGGATGGTGGCCCGCAGAGGCCCCGTGGGCAGGGCGGGGGTGCTCTCACCAAGAGGGGGGAGCACGGGCGGGTTGCCACTGGAGCTTCCTTTTCCGTCCTGCGGGGCATGCAGGCCTACTGGTGGCTGTGGAGCGCTCCACCCCTCTGAGTGGACGTGATGTGTCACCACCGCTAGGGGCAGGGGACAGGCGCGCACAGGCAGTGCCTGTTCGTCCCTCTCCTCCCCTGCTCTTTGCCTCCTCCTTCTCGTTCTTCTTTCCGATGCCCAAATTATAGCCCACGGCCCCCACCGAGACACTCTCCCACTTCCAGTGCTTGTCCTGTTCTGCCTTTCTTTCTTTTTTCTCTTCTCTCTTTTTTTAATTTTTTGCATTTATTTATTTATTTATTTATTTATTTGTGTTATGGCCAGCTTAGCCTGCCCTGGGGCTGTGGCTGGCACAGCATGTGGTGCCGGGGATCTAACCCGCTGTCCCTGCGATTGCCTGAGCTTGCCTAAGCAGGCGCTTTAGACCACTGAACCATCTTCCCAGCACCATTTTTTTTTGGGGGGGGGCAGGTTCTCAGTAAATTATTAAGTTGCCCAGAAAGCTGAAATTCCAGATGTGGCCTCGAAACCCATCCAATCCTGTCATTGTTGCCCACCAGGAGAGAAGAGGATGATTTTCCTTAACTAGGCCTAGAATTCAGGATCTAGAGCGTGGCTGTAATCCCAGCGCTGTGGGAGGCACGGGCTGAGGGTCAGAGCTTCAGCCCAGAGTGGGCCCCGCAGCAGCTGAGGAAAACTTAGTCAAAAACAAACAACAAGAACAAAAAAAGAAAGAAATTGAAAAAAAAAAAAAAGAGGAGCTTGAGGCGTGGCCCGGTGAAGGTCCTAGGTGCAGACCCCAGCACCACAACCAAAGGCGCCACGTCTCAGGTAGAGGCCACTTCGTGTCTCTGTGCTGCCGCCCTCCCCCACCAGGAGCACTGGGAACCTTTCCAGCAAGGCAGCACAGCTGGGCGCCAGGGTCACACTGCGCTTCCCGCAGGTCAGGGTGCTCTGAGTGCACGTGGTGCACCAAGCGGAATCCCAGGAGCACATGGCCACGGCCACAGAGCCCACGGGGCAGGCCTGCCTCTGATCTCAGCATCGCCTTCATTCCACCCCACATTGCCCGGCTTTGCTGCCCAGTTAGGGAGTTAGGCTCTGGGGCTTAAAGGCCTTACCTCTTATCTAGAAATGACGCTGTCCACTCTCGATGCAGGTGCATCTGAAGATCGTAACATGAGGGATGGATTCAGCCCGAAGCCCCTGCCACGGGGCCAGGACAGCAGGTGGGGGGCGAGGTACAGGCAGGCACTGGGCGCAGCCCGTGGGCGGCATTACCTCCGCAGTCTGTAGCTGCAGATTTTACTCTCCATTTGAAGCAGCCTACAAAAGGCGATTTTCCTTTGGGTGCATCCACGTGGTGTCTTAGAAGTTGCGTGGCTCTGTGGCCTTTCCTGATGGAGCTTCTACACAAAACAAAATGCACCCTGCTGAAATCCAGTTAAGGTGAAGTTCCAGGGTCAAAGCTTTCTGGCCGCTGTGTGAAAACAGAAGCGATGTCTCC
The DNA here is from genome assembly GCA_004027915.1 of Capromys pilorides. Classification (NCBI taxonomy): domain Eukaryota; kingdom Metazoa; phylum Chordata; class Mammalia; order Rodentia; family Capromyidae; genus Capromys; species Capromys pilorides. The sequence continues at coordinate 3,808 of PVKN010030942.1, read as the reverse complement.
CGCTGCGCTTCTTCTGCCCGAAAATGGAAGCTTTAAGGGCAAACGACGCGGCTTTTGTGTGCCTACCTTTGCATTCTCTCCCCTGACAGAGAGGCGGGTGTGTTAAAAGAGAAATTCACCGCAAGGTCCTGCAGGTCGGAGATAGGATCAACTCACAGAAAAGAAACACAGATGCGGAGTGAGAGGCCAAGTCAGGCCGGGGCTCGGGCCCAGCCAGGGAAACGACGTCCTGGCCGGTTCTCTTCCCTGGACTCTCTCCGATCCCTGGTTTCAGGTCACACAGCCTGCACTGGAATGTCAGCCAGAAGACAGTAATCGGCAAGTCGTGATGCGAGGGTCATTTCCCAGGGAAGCCCGTGCGCGCAAGCTTGACGTTGTGTGTTCTGGGCAGCGCGTGCGCCTTTGAAGCTGACCTTGGCACCCATGCTCTAGAACAGCCGGGTCTTCTGTGAGGCCACTGCACGTGCTCCTCGGTTCCTCTGAAATTATAAAGCTATCCTAAAAATCCCTGCAAGTCATGTCAATCCAAAAGGATCCACGGACCTGAAGAATGTAGAATTCCTGTTGTCATGGCAACCAGTGGGCAGAGTCTGGCACCACTCATTGGCTACGGAGAGTCTGCAGAGGAGCGGACAGCACCTCAGTCCCGAGGAAGCCACCCTGCCGGGTCCTCGCGGCTGGGTCCACCGAGAGGAGCCGGAAGCGGAGCTGCTATCAATGGGCCGCAAGCGTGCAGCCGCGATCCCGGAAGGCCAGCGCTCCCTGGACTTCAAGGTAGAGGTGGCTAAGACAGCGCGGCAACTGGGGCCAGCGCTGAGGGACTTGGGTTCTGCCCGCGTGCAACCAGCCTGGCCCTGGGTCGAGGCAGCCCTGCATACCCTGATTTACCAGGGGCAAGGCCAGTGGGGCCCGGTGTGGTGCCGCGCTTGGCTGCCGAGCAGCGCTCCTGAGCCTCCCCAGCCGGCGTCGCCCAATGCTGCGCTGACTCATCCACGGTTACACTAACTTCTGGTGTTTCTGCAAAAGGCCTCCAAATCATCCATGAACCCCAGAGTCCACTTCTCGTTCAGAGGCGTTGTCTGTTCCAAGCACCACTAGCTGGCCTGAGGATCGATTACTTAAACCAGATTTTCCAGTTAAGCTTGTCCTTTCCTTTTTCTGCTTATGCTTAATGTTTGTTTCTGTTGCTTCAGCTGAGAGTAATGTGTTCACAGTGTGTGTGACAAGAAAGAGGCGTTTGTCCAGACCTTGGACGTCACATCACAAGGATAGTTTGTTTTTGATTCAGAAAACAGTGGTGAAATCATTGCTATCACCTAACATTATAGCATCCATGAAAACTCTTTGGCCCTGAATTGAAAAGTAAATGACTTCTTTACCGTGAATTTACTGTCACTGAGTTTCAATAATAACAAGCTTTGAATTAGTTAAAATGGTGCTTAGTAAGTACACATTTTAAGAAAAATCTTAAAGTGATAAGTTAATGTTTTCTAAACATTATTACATCATTAAGATATTATGTGTTAAAATCAAATGTTAGAAAAGCTTGTCTTTCACCCTAAAAGTTTTATGGCACCACACAGGTTATTGAACACTTTTGTGAGAGCTTTCAGGGACGTGGCAGAACACAAGAGACTTTGTTGGACCATAGAGGAGGAAAACGTTTGTCCAACTGGTGGGAAATTTTAAAAGTTGAATGCTGTAAAATACAGCTGGGAGAGTCTACTTGTTGTTAGTTGTAGAAATAAAGGAATAGAAGAGAATACCACCAGAGGAGAGCTGCAGCCGAGGCAGAAGGACACCCACGCCAAGCCCCTGTGGCCAACGACAGTACAGGCAAGGAAAGAGCGAAGCCAGGGGAGCAGCAGCCGAAAGGTGGCCCAGGGAGAGTCCTCTCGCCTTGAAGGAAACCTGATTTTTAAATACTCGCCCTTCTGTTTAAAAAGCCTATGTCATATACACTGATTACTCTGGATGGAAACTTAAGTGCTTAAATCAGCAACGGGCAATGTGGTTATCGAATGTTCCCAAACACAGAAGATACAGGAAGCAGCAGCCCAGCCGGGGGGCGGGCCAGAAGTAGGCGGCCAGAGCTGGTGGCTCTTGGTCACCCTGAGAGCTTCTGGCCCCGGCCTTGGAGGAAACTCGCACTCTGGGATCACTGAATGGCACGAGACAGTGGCTGGGAATGTGGACACGTGGGCAAAAGGCTCGCAAGTGGGATGTGTGGCAGCGTGAAGCACACCCACCTGCCTGCCTTTATTCCCAGATGGCCTGTGCCACTGCTCCTGCTGGTGCAAGACCTCACCACCCCACGAATGTAGGCAACGCTTTCTTGCTGCACACAAAAGCAAATCTTTTCGATTTCCACCAATCAGGAGCACACTTACTAGGCCACAGGCTTGCACGCCTGTGTCCTGAGTTTTACATGTCTGTTGCGTGTCGTGACATGGGTGAGCACAGTGATAACACCACACAGTGCATGATGTTGACCCGACAGGACCAGCCACCTGCTCTTCTTGTGATGAATGCTGTCCACTGGATTTTTAATTTATTTTCACTGAAACTTTAGTATTTTGAAAAGAATATTTGTATATAAACTTATAAATAAAATTTGACTGTTTTTCTTCTTGCATTATCTTGAAAGTTTGGAGTCATTTGGTGCTACATATTAACCCAAGAAAACAACCCCACGAGACTGTAGAGATCTCTGACTCTCTGAAAGATCATACAGACGGATGCATTGAGGCCCATTTGTTTCTTTTCATTTTTGATGAAAGAATTTTCATCATTTATTTAAAATAAATAGCAATCATTTCTTGAAATTCTCAATCAGTGATCTTAAGTTTACTAGCATTGTAAACTTTTCTTCAAGAAGCACTTTAAATGGCCTCAACTGGGGAGACAACACAGGAATCGCCATCTGAGCGAACCCCACTGCCTAGCAGTTGCACAAGAGGCCGAGGCCCACGCCACCATCCCCTGCCATTCACAGGACAGCCTGCTTCTGCAAAGTGTCTGATCGAAGAGACTGTGTCTCCATTGAATTTTGTGTTGAAGACAGTAAATACGTTAGATTTTAGACATGGACTCGTATTGACTGATCTGTTAAACTAGTAACCTGCCATTCCTCTGGTGTACCTGCTAGAATTGTTTCAATAAAGTTTATTTTTCAGAAATCTTACTTCACGTTATTGTGTGGAGTCACTTGACAAGCCACCACCGGTCAGCATTGCAGGTGTATCTTAGACAACACTAGTGCGTGCCCTTAACTTAGATGGCTTTGGAAGCCTTTGCATTTGGTACTATTCAGCCCTTAAGCTTTTACTTCTCTCAGCATGGAGGGCAAAGAAAGCTGTCCGTTGTTGCCCGGGAGTCTGTCCACTTAGACCACATTGGTATTTGCACTGGCAGCATGGCAAATGAATGAAAGGATGTTAGTGCACGATTGCATTTTTTATTTGTTTTTGATTCAGCTTGTACCCTAGCTCAGTTTATGTTCACGGCAGTAGGAATGTTTTAAACATCTACATTTTTCCTAATAGGCTGTTGGGAGACTTTCGACTGTACTTTTAAGTTCGTCGCTGTACCTTCATGTACCTGCCATTTACTGGAGTCAAGTTTCTGCCTTGGAATAATCTGGGGCTAATCCTCTGTTCGAAAAAAAAGCTTGCTATGTCACAGGAAACCTTTTTAAAGTGGATCTGCAATCAAAATCTGTAGTGCACTTTGCAGCAGCTGGAAAAGAAAGTGTTGTGATTGACTGGAACAAAACCAAGTGTGTTTTTCTCCTCCCCCTCTTCCCCTC
>PVKN010030941.1:0-12612 GCA_004027915.1 Capromys pilorides | reverse complement strand
AGGAATTCAACTTAAAACCTTGCACTTCTTTATACCACTGAGCCATCTTATGAGCAATAGCTGTAACATTCTGAATATAAGCTTTTTAATTATTTGAGTTCAGGAAAAAAAGTTCAGAGGAAATTCAACTTTGAAAAAATGTAAGTTTTTAGCAATTTGGAAAAGTACATAAAAACAGTCAGTAAATGTTCATACTTTTTCCTTTTTAAAATGATTTATGTATTTATTTACTTGGTACAGGGTCTCACCACACAGCCCAGACTCACAGTGATACTCCTGTCTCAGCCTTCCCAGTGCTGGGATTACAGGCATGTGCCATCATGCCTGGGTTCTGAGACCAGCTCAGCATGCAGTACCTGGGATTGAACCCTGGTCCTTCTGCTTGCCAAGCAGGCATTTAGACTGCTGAGCTATCTCCTCAGCACCATACTTCTTGATTCTTGGAGCAACTGTTTTCTTTTAAAGAAAGATATTTCTGTCTCTTCTGAAAGGTTTCATATTCTGTAGGATATAATCCTACAGAAATTTAACTCAAATATATATTAAGAATATATATTTAACTAAAATATATATTAAGAATCGTTGACACTGAGTGATATGATAGGCAAATAACTACCATTACTTATAAGGAATATTTACATACAAATTTATTCTAATACCCAGCTAAGCCTTGTGGTTCAAGAATGGAACAAGTTACACAAACACAGAGAAAAGAGGAATTATTTTGACTTGTCAACTAACAACTTAAAATGAGACAGTACTTAAGCATGAAGCAAGGTTGGCATTTGCACATATAGCATTTCCATTGTGCAAAAGGCTTTTGAACTATAGTTTTCAAAGTAGGACCTCAGAGCCAACAGTCTCCACCTCAAGTAGGAATTTGTTAAAAATTTAAAACTCGAGATCCACCCCAGAGTTACTTAATCAGAAGTTCTGGGGATAATTCTCGTAAATGTGCTTTAAGAAGCAATCTGGATGATTTTCATGCATAATAAAATTGATGATCACTGGTTTAAACTTTTCAAGTGAAGGTTGTAAGGTGGGAAAAATAAAGACATTTCAGGAGATGGAGGTGAGGTTGAATTTTCTGGACTATATGATATCATGGAGGCAGTAATAAAAGAAGAGTGCAGGTTGATATAATTAATGAGAATTTGATGATCATGTTTAATCTAGATTAGGACTGTTGGCTTCATTGTGAAAAAAAAAAATCCCCTGATAGGAGTCCTTGAGGGAAATCACTGAAAGTTGTTGAGTAAGAGATTCCCATGAGCAGTGCTGATTTCAAAAGGGATTTCTCTAGCAGCAGAACACAGGATGGAGAGCTTGTTTGCACAGAGACACTAGAAGAGATTATTGGAATTGTCTAGGTAAAAATTAACCATTAGCGAGAAGATCTGTGAGTGAAGATGGGGAATGAACAAAGAGACTTCCAGGAGCACCCATTCTGGTCCTTATCCCAGTGGAGAACACGGGAGAGTGGAGAGTGAAGTAGAAATCACTTGAAGACAGAAGAGGAAGAGATTGAAGAATTTTGATCAAAATGGTTTTCAGCTGTTATTGCAGCTCTCGAAGGGAGAGGATTTCTGGGATTCAGCTAGTAGGGACTGAGTCTGGAGCACACTGTTTGTGTAACAGATGGCCACTGAGTCCATAACATATGGCTGCTTTCAACCAAGATGGGCTATAAGCATAAGCTGAAATTTGAAGAATTAGCACAAAATGCAAGACATCTCAATGACTTTTACCTTATTCTCTTAAGTGACAGTATATCTGATATGTTGGGCTAAATATGCATTACTAAAATTTTATTTCACCTCCTTTTACTTTCGTTGGTGTGGATACTAGAAAATTAAAAATGATAAATATTTGTCCCATTAGAATTCTACTAGACATTTGATCTATGATGTTAGTAAGAAATCATACATTAGGTATGCTTTAACCTAACCCTGTTGTTCTTGGAAACCTGGCATTGGATGATGTCTCAGAGAGACAGAATTTAAAGAGGGGAAGATGAATTGAGAAGAGAGTCTTAGGGGATGCTTTCCACTACAGACAGAAAAATTGAGAATGTGAGAGGCAGACGGATTCACAGCATTATCCCTTACATTTACTATTGTGATTTGCTCTGCTTATACAAATATTTGCTGAAAGAATAACTACATGGAAAATAATGAGTAAATGTTTACAAACTTGAAGTGAACTCTTCATGCTGTTCTGCAACCTAACACTTTATTTCCCTAGATCCCACTGACTTTCCTTCTCCTAGGCAAACGTATTTTCATGCCTCCTCTAATTTTTAGCCTCAGTCTTTCCTCTTCTATCCTCACTTTCAACTTGCCCTTTCTCTGAGAATTAGAAGTAATTTGAAGCATGTCTTTCCCAGCTCTGGGCCCACCCGTCTTATTCAGTCTGTAACACTCATCTCTTCTCCTGCCATGTGTTGGTTTAGCCAACCCTTCTACCTGTGCACTGATCTGAGCCTCTTTAACCCAAGGACATAGATCCAACAGTTCTTTCTGTCTTGCATTAGAATGCCTTCCTTTGATGGTAGAGTTCAATCAGCAAGGAAAATTTACTATTGCTCTCGTTTTAGTAAAGCCCTCTCTTAACCTCACTTCATTTTCCAGAATTGCTTCCTTTTTCTTTTATTAACATGAAAATATCTTAAAAGGGTTGCCTAATACATAGCACCTTCTATTTCTTTCTTGTTGTCTTTTAAGTCTACATCAACCATAGTTTCTACCATTCAGCAGTCTTTGTGAAGGTCACTAATAACTTCTAAGTTTCCAAATAATTTCTTGGTTTTCACTTTACCTTACTGCTCAGAAAGTTTGATATAGTTGGTTTTTCTCATCTTCCCGCAGCTTTCAGGAAAGAACCCTGCTGATGGTTCTTTCTATGTTCTTGGCTATTCTCTGTATCCTTATTTGTCCCACCCTTTTCTACTCCTTGATATTTACCGGTTACAATTTTCCATGACAAAGGCTTCAGAGCTACTGTCTGAGAGTACTATGATTAAAGAACTCATAAAAATAAATATTACATTTATTTTATCTACATAAAAATTATCTATAAAAGATAGTAGACTAGAGCAAAGCTAAAGTTGTAATTGTCACAGAAACAACAGCTACTAATTAAACAAGTTAGGAGAGTAATTGCGCAGTGGTCTTTTGTTCCAACTATCAGAGTGAAGTAACCTTGTCTGATGTCAGAGTTTGATCAAATTGACTATTGCTAACAGGTGAACACCAGGGTCTACCTCTGAGTCTTGGCTCAGCCTGTAAGAACGCCAAGTTCCAGCTGGTAGTATGAGGCTGGCTTTTGGATATCAGGGCTGCTTTCTTTCTTATCTCATTTATTCACATGGCCCTAAAAGTCTAGCAACATGCTGGATATTCTGAAGTTTATGTCCTTAATTTGTAGAATACTAGATTGACATCACAGCCAGAAAACCTGCTCCCAGCATGCTTTTTACACTGCATATATCTGAATCTGGTAGGCTGATGGTCTTCTCTCAATCTGCTGCCTAGAGTAGACTTTCTCATCTTTGCTTAGATAATTCTGTCTTTTCCACTTACTTAGACCTCAAATTTCTCCTTTCTTTGTCTTTTGTGTATCCCATTTCTCTTTTATACCCTATATCTGATACTTAGGGAATATTGTTGGCTGTACTTGTAGAAAATACTAAGACTTATATGTCACCTCCTCTGAACTGTCTATTCCAAGACACTATCATCCCTCTGCTGAACTGTGGAGGGGCCCCTAACTATTCTCCCTATTTTTGCCCTTTCTAGATTTCCATCCATTTTCAACTCAGCAATCAAAATTACCTTGTTAGAAAATAGGTCAGATCACCCCTCTGCAAAAACTTTTAAATGACTTCCTATGCATCCCATTCTCAGAGTAGAAGCCACAATCCTTTCTAAGACACATTTGATCTGAATTTCCTACTGACCTCACCCCCTGCTACCTTCATCTTTCCCCATTCTGCTTTAGCGAAACTTGCCTTCTTCCTGTCATTTGAACACATAGAAAATCATCCATTTATGTTTAAGGCCTTTTCAATAGTCTCCTTTGCCCAAAATGCTCTTTCCTCAGGTATTTCCACGATTACTTCCTCACTTATCCCACATTTTTACTTCAGCTTCATCTTAGGATGATCCTCCCAAACTTTTCTCTCACCTTATTTGTTTTCCTTTAGCTCATATTGGTCTGTATTATATGTATTTTACTTACTGACTTTGACTGTTCCTTATCTCCACAGGGACAGAACTTTTGTTTTAATTGTTGACTAAAGAATGCTAAATAAATATTTTGCTCATGAGTGCTGTGGTCATTCAAGGGATGATGAGTGAACAAGAGAGAGGTGGTAGCTTGGAAGGGGCCCAGGGCCAGAGGGGCTGATTCCAGTGCTCATAGGCATGGTGTTATGAATGACATGGAAAGCCCTTTTTGGTTTCATCCTCATCTCTGGGTGGAAATGCCTAGGCCAGCAAGTGACTGTACCAGTAGGAATCACTCCTCTATGTGTGGGAATGTGCTCCATCTGAGCCATTCCATATGCTATGTCCAATGTCACAGGTCCTCAGCTGCATTGCTCAGCATGACCTACAACAACTTTTCTTTTTAACTAGACATTAGAGCATGATATTTTGCTTTTTTCTTTTTAAAAATATTATTACACCAAAATTTAGCCAGAGAGTTGGAAGTACGTATTACTGAAAAATGAATTAAGATAGCAGCAGTTCCTCTGTCAGCAGCTTGATAGGCCAGTGCTGCCAGGGATAGGGTGGCCATGAGTAAATATTGCTTGTCTCTTTTATCCTCAATTAAATTATCCTACTCTTTGCTAACAAAAGGGAAAAAAATGAAAAAGCACTTACAGTAAATTGTTTTATAGAATTGAACTAGAAAGATCAAAGCTTTCTTTTCTAGTAGAGTTGCAACATTTTGAGATATTTTAAAGTATATTGAGACTTTTCCTTTAAAAGCATTTTTAAGAGCTATATTTGCCTAATCTAATAACATATAACTTTCCTCAAAGTTAATGGCCCATGTATCAGTTATCTTCAAATCAGGATATGAATGTGTGTGTTATATAATTATACTTAACCATGTATATTTGCACCTATAAAAAATTAGACAAAATTCTAGTGTGTTGAGTATTTTTATGACTTGAGTTCATGCCAGCAATGATTAACACTTTTGATTTGGTTTTGTTTAAATGACTAATGTTGCCACAGGCAATTTAAAGATGAACTGATGGTCTACATTGTTTTAACTGCTGGGTAAAGAGCACTGACTAAGTCCTGACTCATGAGTGCTGATGTCAGAGAGATGGTGTAAGAGGGCAACTGGGGAGCCAAAACAGGTTGGTGAGCTGGGCCACGTCTCCAGGGACCAGAGGGGCTGATGAGAATGCTCACAGCTATAGTGCTAGCATTACAGTTTTTCGAAGTCAAGATGCCAGAGAAAATAATTTTCTGATGAATGAAAGGGATGTTTTGTACCATTTCAAGTGAAGCCATGATTTTGGAAATAGAATGCACCATGTTTAATAATCCCGGTATTACTTATCTCTTCAGTTTCCTTCATCCATTCTCTATTAACGGAAATGTTATTTGAGTGGCCTTTGAAGCCTGAAAGAATCAGGTCTCTAAAGACAGTGCTTCCTGGACTTGATACTAGCTTTTCTCTTCATCATTAGGTGCAGCTGTTGTGTTTGATCTGTAATAATAAATGATGGAGAGTTGTTTTATCCTTACTCTTACACTTTATATTTTTGCTGTATTAAAATTCTTCTTACCGGATTTGTACTTACTTTACGACACTAAATCATTGAAATAAAAGGTGAGACTCGTAGGTGAGACTTTAAGAGGTTGCTTCTAGATGTCAGAATGTATGGACTCAGGTTGTTCTTGGAACTCAGAAAAAAATAAATGAAAACTAACTTCTTTCATACATGGCCTATTATGTATAATAAATCTTTGACATAGATTTGATACATATGTGCACTTAATGTTGGTACCGTTATGCTTTACTGAGTAGCAAATAGTAAAAAAAAAACACTTTAGTTTAAGGATAGAGTGGTACACAGTAGCACAGGGAGGAGAGGACAGAGATGAGCAGGGACCAGAGGCTCAACACTGCTATTATTTGCTTTACATGTCTCTTCTCCTTTGGATTATTTTTTTCCCTGTTTCAATAAAAGAAATGGGTTCTTCTTGGCTATGATTGAGTGAGATATCCATGCTTGGTTATCAGTTGGAGCCACAGCCTGTTATACAAATAGCTGTCAGGGAGTCACAGCTATCACACTCTAGATGATGTGTGAACTTTAGGGTGAGAAGAATGGGCATGGAATGTGGATGTCTCCAAAGAAGGAAATCAGCAAGTCCATTTATACCTTCAGCAAAATTCCTTTTGGTTCAGGTGCTTTTTCCATGCAACTGAAAATGAGGTATTCACAACTTTTTGTAAACTTCTCACAGGGCTTTTTTTTTTCTAAGACTTGCCAAAAAGGTTTAAGTACAGATTAATGTCCAAACTCAGCCCCTATAATATATCTATTTCACATGCTCTCTTGACATGATGCATGGGCTGATATTTCTCCATGTAGAGATTTTCTCCTGTTGAACCTGGCAAGGCTTGTAACAAACACAGAAAAGATGCCACAAAACTTTTGAGGGAGGACATAGACAGCACAGTATTAGCTAGTGTTTACAAGAGAATATATTTAATGCAGGGCACAAATTTACAAGTGGTAACTTACAATATCTTCCCACAGAGTCAAATATAGAAGCATGCACTAGAGATCTGTAGAGTCCAGCCAAAGGCCCAGAGCCCACGGCTGTGGCCTCTGAATTAGCAGCCCTAGTGAATCACAGGGAAAGACTGAAGGATCTGTGCCAGGAAGTGCAAGGGCTGGCACTGGAGGCTAGAGGGTCTTGCCCAGTAGGCTGAAGGGCCAGTGCTGAAAGCTGAAGAATCCATGCTGAAAGCCAGGTGGGAACTACACTGAAGGTGAGCAACAGCCATCTTGGTGAAGGTGAAGAGCAGAGCTCAGCACAAGAGAAACTTTGTTTCTCTGGGAAAAATCAGCATTCCCCACCTACATCTCCATTCTTCTTTTATACCATTCAGACAATCATGATGGCTTAAAGGAGCTGGACATTCCCACTCAACTTGACAACTAATCAGTTAACTACCTCAAGCACTATGTTTTTCACCTTTTGGACACATATCTTGAAGTCATGAGACAACATATAAGATGTTACACTATTCTGGACCTACTACATTGGACAGATCATGTAGAGAGGTCACACAGAGACAGAGATGCCCATGAGTACCTAGCTGATTCAGCCTTCATTGTCTCAAGCTACAGATATTTCCAGTTCCCTCACTGAAATGTGACAACTGGAATGGGGACGAGCTTCAGACCTATCATGGAGGATCTTTGGAATCATTATGCTCTGTTAACACAAATTTGTCACTATGAATATGTTGGCAAGAGCAGAGTAGTTATAGTCAGCCAACATAATGCATTCCCTAAAAATTGAAGTAATCTGGTTACATTAAATTATCAATTAACAGAAGATTGACAGCTCATCTTAAACAACAACCATTCCTGGTCCCTGGTTGACCATTTTGTTTCTAGTGATCATTATTGGAGGGCAAGATTGAAAAGGAAAGGTGGATAGTGTGAGCTCTGAGGTTGAAAGATTAGGTTGAAAGATTAGGGTGCAAATCTGGATTCCACACACTGATTGTAACGGGCAGGTGCAATGAACAGAGTTGTGTCTCCATCCTTCAAATTTATGTGTTTGAGCCCTAATACCAGACTTACATATGACAGCAAAGAGATTTGATCATACATCCTTCCCTTTAAATGTCTGTCTTCAGAAAGTTTGCTAGAAATATAAATTCATCTGCCCCCAATAGATATAAAGGATTAGAATCTCACTGACAGGGCTAAGGAACTGAAGTTTTTCAAGTTTCAAGGGACTTTCTGTACATTAAACTTTAGGTGCACTGCCTCAAAGGAAGAGTACATTAATTAGTGTCTCAAAATATTGTTTTACAAATGCTGAATACTGGGTGCTCCAGTTAAAATACTTTATATCAGTAGATGCCAGTGGAAAAGATAAACAGAAGTCCCTGTCTAAAAGCTGCTGTCAGTCTGACTTAGCTATTAATTGGCATGCAAATACTTTACAAAAGACCATGGATGAGTGCTGGTTGTAAAATTAAGATAACAGACTAAGATTACTGTGCAGTTTTATAAACTGACACCGTATTTAAATATAATTGTGTAATCAATAATATATGAGATCACAGTGTATTTATAAAAAAAGGAACTGAAAGGCATTTCTGCTCATGAGTTTCATCTGTGCCGTCATGATCAGGTCACTGGTAGGTGAGGTTGTCTGGAGAAACACACCACAGCTGAGCAGAAGGAAAACATCAGTATTTCTCACTCCCCGGATCCCAGAAATATTGACTTCTTTTTTAGTGATACCAAGTTTGTCTAAAAGAATAAATGTTTAAAAAGAATGCCAAATAGAGAGCATGTGGTAATTACAATGCCTAATCCACCTCCTCACATCTGAGTGCAAGACAATATTTACTCTGGCTGCTGGATCTGCCCGGCTTCAGTCGTGGGTGCTCAGCTGTGCCTCTGCCATGCATTTCTGAAGGATGGGATGAAGACGCAAGGAAGAGGCAGAAGACTTGTCAGTGATCATAAATGCCTCACTAGAAATATATTAGCATTTTCATTTGGTTCTCAAGTCAATTTCTTTTTTTGAATTCCAAATAATTTTAGCTCCCTTCTCTTTCCTTTCCTTTGCTAACATACCTAATCTAGCAAGCCATATGTGGTGATGAATCTCATTTTATAATCATGATTAGTTTATACAGCATATTTATTCCTTCTTTTTTATTTTATTTAAATTTTTTTATGTATTTAGCACAGAGTTTACAGGGTCTCACTATGCAGATTGGACTTGTAGTGTTCCTCCTATTTTCAGCCTCCAAAGTGCTGGGATTACACCACTCCCAGTATTTATTCCTTAAGGTTCTGCTATGTACCAGGCACTGAGTTAGTAACTGAGGCCCAGATCTGTCAAAATCAGTGGCAAATAACAGGAGCTGATTTCCCAAATAAAACATGGAGAACAGTTGTTAAGAACCTGACAGGTTATGCCAAGTCTTATGGGTTTTGGAGTTTTGTTTTAGCAGTTACTTACTTTAAGATACATTTGTAAGCCTCAGTGTCATTTTTGTCATTCTTGTACAACAATGTGCAAGTGTTCTAGAATGCTTTTATTTTTCCTGTAGAAGTACCCCATGCATTTTCCACAGTTGTGTTACTTCCCTATTGTTACTGTACCAAAGTAACACTAACTGAGTACCTTAAAGCAACAGATTGCCTTAAATTCTGGAAGACAGAAGCTCAAAATGAGTCTCACTGAACTAAAATCTAGCTGCCAGCAAGTTGTTTTCCTTTAAGAAATTATTATACTATTGTTATTGTGCCTTTTCCTCTTTGTAGCACTGCTTTCATTCTTTGGCTCATGGTGCACTTTCATCTTCAAAACCAGCAATCATAAGTTGAATGTCTCATAGTGCTGGCCTAGTTTCCCTCCCTCTTCCCTATAGAAGGACCATTTTGATTATATTAGATCTATCTATCTGGATTATCTGGGTTAAATTCCAATTTGCCTACTATAATAACTATATAATTTTTGTCTCTCTCTGTCTCTGTCTCTCTGTTTCTCTCTCTCTCTCTCTCTCTCTCTCTCTCTCTCTCTCTCTCTCTCTCTCACACACACACACACACACACACACACATAATCATCCAAACTTCCGTTCTTGCTTTTCTGTCTCTCCTGGCCGAAGTACACTGATTTGACTGGGAATGTTTCTTTTTCCCAGCAGCTTGCCGTTTTAAAATCGCCTGCTCGTAGAAGCATGTAAAAAGGTCATAAAATCCCACCCTGGATTTCAGTATCTTATAGCCTCTTAACTGTGCTTTTATATTTTAATTAATTAATTAATTAATTGGACATAGGGTCTCACTACTCAGTTCAGACTCATAGTGATCCTCTTGTCTCAGCCTCCCCAGTGCTGGCTTTGCAAGTGTGTGTCACCATGCCTGGTTTCAAGGCCAGCACAGCACTTCCATGGGCTTCTGGATCCAGCATGGCATGTGGTTTCAGGGATCGAACTCAGACTCCTGGGCTTGCCAAGCAGGTGGTTAGACTGTGGAGCTACCTCCCCAGCCCTTAAATGTTCTTTTGATAACCTACATCCTTAAGTCTCCTCCTAATATGCCTTCATACAGGGTTGTGCTGATTTCCTGCTTGGTGTGATGTTGTCTGTACCACTGTAGTTTCCCTCCACATTAGGAGCCTTTTGTTCAGGCAGTATTGTCTCCTGGATTGCTTTTTGATATGGACAGATAAGTTGTCTTTATTGTGCTTCTCCAATGTTGTAGTCTTCTTTGTAGCAATGAATTATTAAAATTTTGAATGGTTAGTGAATGTATTGATTATAGCTTCTTCTGTGAGTGTAATCTTTCTTTATGTTCCATATTAATTTCTTCATTTATTATGACTGTCTTTAAACTTTTTGGTTTTCCTTAGTGTCTCATTTTCTGCCCTGGAATCATCATTCTATTTAGTCAGTGACTGTAGTGGAAGGTGATAGTTCTGGGCTTCTGATGCTAACTCTGAAGAAGCCTGATGCCTTCCGTCCTGGGCTCCTGAACATTTTCATGGAGGACCATAAGCTGCCAGGCATGATATCTGACTATCTGAGACCATTGTGCTGAAGAAGCTGTATGAGGTACTGTGGCCTCTTGTCACCTTGGGCTCATTCTTTTCTCCATGCTCCCCAACATTGCAGAAGACACCCATAAAGGAAGCTGGAGGTCTCTATGGGCTGTCAAGCCCCTATCTTCTGTTGAAGTAACTGTTGTTAGTGCCTGCCAGCAAAGAGGTTCTACTCAGGGAGGCCTGTCCTGAATTATTGCTCCACATAATTATAATAAATGATCAGTTGGAAGTTGTTGCAAATCACAAAATTTAGAGGTAATATGTTATTTAGCAAGTGATATCCAGAATATTGCTAAGGAGCTTTCAGGGATGAAAAGTGAACTATACAATCCATGATAAGATTCATTCAATAAGATTTTAAAACTCTCACAGTGCTATTGCATACATTGTTGTGGGACAGGAAATAACAAATGTTATTTTCAGACTCCATCAGAACCTTTAATCTTCACATACACAAAATGAAATGTATTATCTTCTTTATTAAATTTTAGATGTTCCTCAGATACTGTGCAGAATAATCTAACGAATACTGTATTGATTACAAAATTAGAAACTCTAATCTCATTTGTGACATAAAATTAGTGCATGCTTTCCACTATTAAAATATACTTTCCAGTATTAAAATGAAAGTTTGGCTAGGGATAGTGGCACATACCTCTAATCACGATATCAAGAAGGCTGAGACAGGTGTATAGCTGTGAGTTTGAGGTCACCTGGGGCTATATAGTGATGTGAGTCTAGTTTGCACTATATAGCAAGGCCTTGTCTCAAAAATCAAATGATGATGATGATGATGATGATGATGATGATGATGATAAAGTAGAATGAAAGTTTGATAGAAAATTGTCATGTTTCTTTTAAGAATGAATTGCCATATATTCTCTTCATTTCTATTAGAAATTTGCATAAAGTTCTTTTTTGCTTTTCTTTTACTTGCTGAATAGTGTCTACAGATCTGGATGAATCTTCATTGAGTGTTTCAGGAAGGGATATTTCACACATAACATGACACTTTCTCTTGACAATAATTAACTCTATGTGGAAGATAATAACAGAGCTTGGTGTTCTTTAAGAACTTGAAATTGTATAGTTTCTTTGCTGTCAGTATGGATAGTAGCTGTGGAAGTGTAAAGGTTGATATGTTGGAAGGACTAGATAAGTCTAGAAGCTTAACTAAGTCGCTCAGCAATTCTCTATTCTAGGGTGTGCTGGCCATGCCCATACCACTCTAGGATGTTGTTCATTGCATCAACTTAAGAAATTTAGAAGTTTAAGTGGCTCAGCAGGAGGCCAGGATCTTTGTTTCCTAAACATCCTGAGTCTGTGCAAGAGGAAGGCACAGGCATGGTGTGAACGCTACACCCACCTGAGGGAGGGGGGTAACCTGCAGACAATATAAGGGAAGAAAAGAATGTTGCTCTCCCCGCTTTTAGGCTCTTGTTCCTTTTGCTGTCTTCCACCACCATGAAACATTGTCCCTGTGCCATGCTACCCTGCCTTAGAGCCAGCTGATTATGGGATTAAACTACAAACTGAGCTAAATAAGCCTTCCCTTCCTTAATTTGGGGTATTGGGTATTTTATCTCAGTAAAAAGTAAAAACAACGAAGACAGGAAGGTTCTGAATTGAATATCCTTGCTTGCTTACCTTACACTGTAATTGCAGGAAACTCAGCATGGAAGTTCAGAAAAACTGTAGTTTTAGTACCTAAATGCTGAGCAAGCAGAGGAGAGAAACAAAATTAGAAAGGTAATATTACCAATACTTGGCT
>PVKN010030940.1:0-12600 GCA_004027915.1 Capromys pilorides | reverse complement strand
GGCAGTGCCCAAGGCAAGACAGTGGGGCGTGTCACACCACTTGACTATGGCTATGAAACAGAACTGATACTGTTTGGTAGCTTCTTACCTACAGTAGAGCTCCTCTCAAATTTGCAGTCAGTTCTCTCAAACTGTACCTCTGCCTTCTTAACTAAGCAGTTAATTAATTAGCATGTGTGTGGTCTTCTAATCTTTGGTCTTTATCTCAGTAGCTTCTACAGCATGGTTCTAACTAGGGTTAGAACCGGTCTCAAGAAACCACTTTCCAGCCAGGCATGGTGGCGCATGCCTGTAATTCCAGCTCTTGGGAGGCTGAAGCAGGAGGATCGGTGTGAGTTGAAGACCAGCCTGGGCTACAAAAGTGAGCTCAAGGCCAGCCTGAACTGCATAGTGAGACCCTGTCTCAAAAAAAAAGAAAGAAAGAAACCACTTTCTGAACTTCTTGCCCATTGGCTGCAACATGAGACTGTGATCACAGGGCGTGTCTTCACCCTCCAGTTCTAACACTAGCTCTCTTTTTCTTCGCATCACATCTCTAGTTGGGTCTTCTGAGAATTTCACGAGTCTTCATAGTCATCATGAGGGTTTGAATCCACTTGTGATCTGTTAATATCACCCTTTCGACCTTCTCCAATGAACCATTGCTTTTGGCGGGCTCTGGAATGTCCTTGCCCAGATCTATGGGAGAGTCACTGTCTAGGACAGCTGCGGTCTCATGAGTTGTGTTTCTTAAATATAGCACAGTAGAAACTTCAAACTGGAGCAACCCCTGGGCCCGTGGGCTGTGGCGCAGGCGTCATCTTAGCAGGTGTGAGAACCACCCCAGTCCACGGCCTGTCTCCACCGGAGCTCTCGCATGACCAGGTGCATTATCAGAGCGCAGCAGGAGTCCAAGTGAGGCTTCTGCTGAGCAACAAGTCTCCTCGCAGCGGACTCCAGATGCTCAGTAAGCTGTGAACGCGCGTGCTCTCTTCTAGGCTGTGTTCTGTTTTTAGAGCGCAGGCCAAGTAGGGCTAGCACAGCCATCGAGGTGCCTGACATTTCTTGGAGTGCTGAGTGAGCATGGGCTTCGGCCTGGAGCTATTTTTCAGTCTCCTTAAGAAGGGAGTCAGGTCTGTTCTCTGAAGCTCTGAAGCCAGGTGCTGACTTTTCCTCGCAAGCTGTGAGGGCCTAGACGCTGTCTTCTTCCAGGAGGAGGTTGCCTCGGTTATCTCGGTGGGGCCTCCTTGGAATCGTTCCGGCAGCTTCTGCACCAGCGCTCGCGCCCTCACCTGCATGTTCATGCTGCAGAGAGGACTTCCTTCCCTGAGCCTCACGAAGCGCCTTCTGCTGGCTTCAAGCTTGGCCTCTGCAGTTTCTGTGCCCCTGTCGAGCTGAAGGGACTTGGGCTCTCGCTCTGGATTAGGCTTTGACTTGAGAAAATACTGAGGTTGGCTGGATCTGCTGTTTAGACCACTCAGCTTTTTCCTATCTGCCTATAGGGTTTTTCTCTCATCACCATTCTTATCATTGCATATTCATTAGAGTAGCGCTTTCGGCCGCCTTTGAAGCCTTTCCTTTGCCTTTATGAGAAGACTGCGCGGTGCCGGAGCCCTAGCCCTAGCCTTCAGCCTCCACCCGTCTTCACGACTCAGCTTGATCATTTCTACATGGTGACCTCAAGTTTCGTGGCTGATTTGTGGCTCTTCCTTCCACCTGAACGCTTAGACACCACTACGTGGCCTATCTGTAATACTTTTGTGTGTCGTGGGGAGGGCGGCCCCAGGGAGGGGCGGGGTGGTGTAGCGGCTACGGGGACAGTCCGAACACGCACACCGATCAGGGGAGCTCAGAGCCTCGCGTGAGGGTGACTCCTCGCAACCCAAGGGAAGTGGTGACCCCAAAGTCCCTAATCACAGGCACCCTTAACAGACGGAATGACAGCGGCAGCGTTTGGACGTAAAGTAAGACTTGCTCCATGCTGCACCAGGCCGCAACTCTTCAATGTTTACAAAGCAAAGACCCCTTCCCTCTGACAGAGGCGCAGAACTGCCTCTTGAGGGCCCACTGCCTCCCTCCCACACCCGTAAGCACCACAGGGGCGGCGAGCGCGCGTCCTCCCGGGGCGGCCCTGCCTGCGGACTGCCTGGCGCAAAAGCCTCGGGCCTCCGGCTCGGGCCTCACGACTGCACATGGCCCACACTGTCTCTAGGGAGTCCGAGCTTGGCGTCGCCCCCGCAGCTCGCCTCCTCCCGAGGAGCCTGCCTCTGCGCTTCCACCCCCTCCCGGGTTTTGCAGCGTCGCTGCTTCCCACAGTACTCGCTTTCGCTTCCGCGCTTGCCTCAGGGCCTGCTGCTGGCCCCGCGAGGCTCGACTTGCTGAACTCACGTCGCGCGCCTGGCCGTGTCCTGGGGAGGACACTGCGTTTACAGGTCACGTTGGTATGAACGGACGCCTTGTTTTAGGCGCATGCGGGGCTAGACTGTGACGCACGTGCATGTGCTCTGTTTTCTGGAAGGAATGGTGGTCCAGGAAGCCTGCTAGAGAAGCGGGGAGCGGGGAGGCAGAGAGTGCAGGCAGCGGGAGCAGGGCACGGCTGGCCGCCTACCAGGGGCGCTCAGAATCAGCCTGAGCCTTGTGTGCCAGGGTCCCTGCTGTCGCGCGGCAGCAGCAGCTCCCTGGGGACCCCACTGCAGCAGCCCCGTGGCCTCGGGCCACCCGGCCGGGAGCAAAGCAGAGCGTAAGGTCCAAAGAAATGAGCGGGCGCCGGGATTTGGTTGCAAGTTTGGTTGCAGGGTGGGGCGGGCCGCCCGGGTGCAGCCTGCTGAGTGCTGCGAGGAGCTGCCCACGGCAGTCCGGGGCGACGCCAGCTTGCGCTCCCACGGGAGAGTGGGAGAGCCCCGGCTGGTCCATTCGGTGTGTGAAGCGATTAATTAGAGCCCTTTGATAGGCGGGCGGTGGTTTCCCTCTCCTTGTCTTTTTAATCAAATTTAATTTTATTATTTCATTTTGAAAAGTAAAAGAGGAAAGCAAGAATGAAAATCAGAAACGGGGTAGCACAGCACTGCGCGTGTTGCAGATTCTCAAAGCAAGAAGAGCTGGCTAACGAAGGTTGATACATTGTCTGTTTGTGGTCAAATCTGTTGCTCGGATTAACAGACACAGTGATGTAGATGCAAGTGTCCCTTCTTTGAGGTAGGATAAACTTGCTTATCACAGGGTACATAAACCACTACACATCAAGGAAAATTTGCTCTGTCAAGCAGAGGTTGTTAAGCTGTACAAATTCGCCAAATTGTCCTTGATGCTTAGTGATATATGTATTCTATGGTAACTTTATCCTATCTCAGAGAAGAGACAATTATATCCCCATTTATTTACTGAAGATTTTCATTATTAGCTTTTACATGTAAATCTACATTAAATTATATGAAGCTTTTTTTTTTTTTTTTCACAGTACCAGGGATCGAACACAGGACCTTGCTCTTGCGAGGCAAGCACTTATTCCACTGCGCTATTTCCCTAGCCCCTATATATGAAGCAGTTTCAAGTTAAAATCTGGATACTGTGTGAAGTAAGAACTACAACTCATATTTGTTGGAAAAAAAAAAGATTATTCCTGGGCTGGGGAGATTGCTTAGCAGAATAAGCACTTGCCTGGCAAACACAAGGACCTGAGTTTAATTCCCGGTTCCAATAGTAATAATAATAGCAATAATAATAATAATAATAATAATAATAATAATTCCTTCAGCCATTGACTTATCTTGCTCCCTCTGTTGTACCTCAAAAAATACCTCTAGAAATGAAAATAAGGTGTAGAGAGCCCGAGCCACTGTTCACAAGTCATATAATCTGGTAATGGCCTGATGTCTAGAATATACCTTAAAACACTCAGATTGGAACAGACATTTCAGCGAAAATGGCACACAAATGGTCAATAAATACATGAAAAGATGCTTACCACCAATGCACAGAAATATAAATAAGAAGAATGAGTTGGGTTTTTTTTTATTTCTTACATAAAAGAAATTACCTGACACACATGGAGAAAATAGCAGCGCCTTGAATCCAAAATGCCTAACCAACAATAGGAAATGATTGCAGTAGATTTAAGCAGTGGAATTATCAGAAAACTGTCATCTTTTAGATACACTGATTATTTTTTATCGGCTTCCTTTAATGTATTTTAATTTCATTGAGAAAATAACCCACAACAATGTTAGAACTAATAGAATGTCACATCACAGTTGTGAATTCAATGGGTAAAATTGACAGCAGTGTCACAACTCGTATCTAAACGTCCTCTCAAACCTCATGAGGTCGCAGCTGGGCAGCTGCATCAAAAGTTTGTGATGCTCGGAGAAAATGCTGAGATCAAGGGTATGCGATTACTCAATTAGTCCACTGGCTGGTTTAGCATAATTCTACGTAGAATTAAGGGTGCCCCGCCCTAGATATGAGTGCTGCCTGCCTTAAGAACATGTAGCCTGGGACCAGTGAGATAGCTCAGCGGACTAAAGTGCCTGCTTAGGAACGCTAAAGTAAGCTGAGCCATGCCTTGCCAGCCCAGCCCCAGGGCAGGCTGAGCCGGACAAAGTCCAGACGTGGTGGCACACACTTGTAATCCCAGCACTGGAGATGCTGAAAATAGGAGGATCACTATGAGTCCAAACTACATAGTGAGACCCTGTCACAACCAGATACATTTAAAAGAAGAACAATACTTAGAAGGGACAGAGGAGAGCTGCTGTTGTCACTTGCTGCTGCTGCTGCTACTGCTGCTGCTGCTGCTCTTTTGCTGCTTGGCTGCCTTCTGCCCTCCAGAAACTGCTTCTCCTCTGCGACGCAGCCCTGCCTCAGAGTTGGTCAACTACAGTCTGAAATCTCCACAAACCTTGGGCGAAGTAAACCTTTTCTCTTTAGCCTTCGATGTTCGGTATTTTGTCTCAGCAATGAAGAAGCATGACTAAGACAAGCATATAGTACACAGTTGAGTAAAATAACACTGTAGTGGGATATAGCTTATGGGAGAAGATGTCCAGGATTAATCTCCTAGTGCCAAAGATAGACTAAGCAGTGGAAGAAATCAATCATCCAAGAACTTGGAGGCTGAGAAGGAAAGCCGGGCAATAGGCCAGAGCCAGACTTTGAAATAGCAATGGCTGAGGATTTTCTAGAACTGAAGAAATCTACGAAACCACAGATTAAACAATCTATGTGAGCAACCAGTAAAACCGATGTATAAATAGAGAAGCCACACACAGACGGATCATAACAACGCTCCTGGAAACAAAAGAAGAAACCGTTCAAGGAGAACGCCTTGGAAGCGATTAGAGAAAATGCTAGCTTCTTTTAAAGCAGAGGTTAGACTGACATCTGACCTCTTGATAGAAAAATGAAAGTGCAACATGACCATAATTTCCTCAGTGATAAAAGTTTCTGAAAATTCAGAAAGCTAGTTAGTTAGTCAACAGTACTATGGGTTGAGCTTGGGGCCTTTGGGCTGGGCTATACAGCAGCCTTTTTAGTTGTTTAATTTTGAGCAGGATCCTGCTCAGTTGCCCAGACAGGGCTCATACCTGCAATCCTTCCACCTCAGCCTCTGCTGTTCCTGGTTGCAGGCATATAACCCCATCCCTGGCAAATATCTAGATTTTCTTAGCTTTTATTTATTTGGTACAGGGTCTTGCTGTGAGGCTTGGACTCATAGTGATCCTGCTGTCTCAGCCTCCCCAGTGCTAGGATTACAGGCATGTGCCAGCATGCCCAGTTTTGGTGGCCAGCATGGCATGCCTGGAGTTGTTCTGGGGCTCACAGAGCATGCAGAACTGAGGATTGAACTTGGGTCCTTGCACTTGCCAAGCAGACGCTCAAACTGCTGAGCTATGTCCTCAGCCACATGTCTAGAATTTGAATGCAAGCAAAAATAGAATAAAGAAATTTCCAGAATAAAGAAATAAGGACCAAGAAGATGCATCATCTACATACCTGAGCAGAAATATTGTGAGCTCAGCAGAAAGAAGTTACCCTAGCAAGAAGTATTAAGAGGTGGTGAAGTATAAAGATTATGCAAAAAAGTAAATATCCTGGGACCTAATTAACATTGTCTGTACAAATCAATAACAACGCACTTTGTAAATGTAAGCGAGTCAAGGATTAAAGGCATGAATATGATGAGGTCCAAAGTGCACAGGAGTAACTGGGGTGAAAGTGTTCCTGCGGGCCTCCGTTACCCAGAAATAAAGAGAGCGTCACGAGCTCGTGACAATGCAGCACGCTTTACGGTCATTCGTAAGACAGCTTCTAAAGGAATAAAGACGTTTCTAGCTTCGAAGCTAACAGAAGAGGGAGGCACACGGATGAACCTCGCCTGTCTAAAGGAAGGTGGAGAACTATGGCGGCCGAGCAAGGAGAGCAAGTTGCAGCCCAGCCTGAGCAGCTCCTTGACTTAGCAAGACCTTGTCTCAGAGTAAGAGCTGGGGTGGGGTGTGGCTCGGCACAAGACCCTGGCTCAAGCCACAGCAATGATGACTTCAGAATCTGTGTTGCTAGTGCTGTGTGACAGCTCAATAGAATAAGCACCTGCATGGCAAGCGTAAGGTCCAGAGTTCAAACACCAGGACCACACACACACACACACACACACATACACACACACACACACAAAAAGATGTGTGTTGCTGCTACGTAGAAATGCAGCTCCCTTCTGTGTGTTGGCCTCGGGTCCTCAGGCCGCACTGCGCTTCCTTTCCTTTTTCCAGAGCTCCCCTCCCCCAGGGATTCTTCAAGATTTTTTATAAACATGAGCATACAGCTCATCTTACATCTCTCTTACAATCTGGGTGTCATTGCTTCACCTGATTCCCTAACTGGGTGGCGACACCTGCCTATGACATAGTAAATAGACTCAGTAAGAGTGGCCGTCCCTGTCTGCCACTGACACTCAGGGAAAGGCGGCAAGGCTTTAAGAAAATTCCACCCTGGGCTTTCTCATGAAGTATTCCTATCGTGCAGGGCTTTCTGAAATCCTCCTCTGTCTTCTCGTCCTTCAGTCTATCAGGATAGTGGCCTGCGCCCGCTTACCTTAGGGTGTTAGCTGTCCACTGGTGGCTGGTGTCACCACACACGGAATGCTGCAACGACTACACACCAGCTCAGAGCCCCTGTGTCTGGGGTGATGTGGCTGTGTCATCTGCTCAGGCCGACACCAGAGTCAGCCAACTGGGTCCTCATTCAGAACCTGAGGTCCTGCAGACTGAGTCCTGTGGGCAGAATCCAGCTTCTCCTGGGTTTCACACCCAAGTCCCCTTTTCCTGTGGCTGCCAGGCAGGGTCGATCTCAAAGACTTCGTGCTCTGTGGTCAGACTCCAGCTCTGGAGCTCCTCCATACTCCAGCAACAGAGAATCCCTGCCATGTTGGACCCTGTTGACTTACCCAGCCTGTCAGATTGTTATCTTGGGACTACACAGAGGAGACCACTCTGGAGGGCTCCACATGGCTGTGTTCAGTGCATCTCGTCCCCTCCCTACCCAAGGCCAAGGAATCAGTCGCCAGAGCTGCCCCATTTCTTTAGCTTCATGAGTTAATGGAGGGATACAAGTAACACAGGATATGAAAGCCTGCAGCCCAGAACCTTGCAGCCTAGCAGGTTTACCTCTATGCAAGCACAGTGTGCTTTTGGAGCATCGTTAACGTCACGTGTGACACAAACACTAGGGGGTTTATCCAGTGTCACTCTCCCTGCTTCCTCTGTGCCTGTGTATATGGAGTCCTGACATGGCTCCACTGCTCTCCTGGGTTCAGAGGGGCTTTCCCTCCCCCAGAGAATCATCTTAGAAAAAGCCAGGTCCTCCCATTCATGAGAACAAGAAAAGTCTGAGATCTTACATCACCTCACAACCCTCACGAGGCAAAGAGGAGCCGTGCACGTGGGTATGGTAGGTTGTGGCAGGATTGAAATAACTCCAGGTGGGGCTCTCGGCAGGGAGTGCCGGCAGCCAGCCTTCGAGTGGTCCAGAGGGCTGGTAGCACCCCCGAGGCCTCGGCTGTGCACTAATTATCTGTGTCCCCTTCACCACCGATGTGAATATGGACACGGCCCAGAACCGTCTCACCTACCTGGTCAAGGCCACAGTGCACTTCAGGCGGCACTTTTCTCCCACTGTGGCAGAGGCCCTGCCCGCCCCAGGAGACTCAGTGTCCCTGGACTCCCAGTCAGCCGCACGTGCGCTGGGTGCTCCACGCTCAGCTGCCTCAGGCAGCTCTTGCTGCCCTGGAGCTCAGTGATCTTGTCTCCTTTGCTGAAGCAGAACCAAGGGCCACAGCAGGGACATGTTCTGCTGAGGTGCCAGTCATGACATCGCTGCTTCTGCCAGGAGACAGCGGGGCTGTTCTCATGGGCAGAACCCACTCAGCAGGGAGACTGGCCTCTCGATCAGAAATCCACTGTGCGTCCTGGCAGGGGGTAGCTTGCCAAGCACTGGGCATGAGGTGGTTTAATAGTGAATACAAACACCCAGGAGTGGTGTCGGGGGCAGGGTCTCCAGCCCAGCTGGGGCAGGGGCGGGGCCTGCAGTGGCTAAGTCAGCATGAAGTCCACAGCGTCTAGGGAGATGGAAGGGCCTGGAGACAGGGAGGCTGTCCCAGGACGCATCAGTTATGCTATGGGGGGATTACAGTAGGTCGGAGGCTGACATGGCCACGCTGGGGCACCCTTATCAGATGTCAGCCTTGGGACCAAGAAGGAGACATGTTGGCAGGACCTGTGCTTCCCTGTGTGTGTGGCCCTGTGCCTGCTTCCCTTACATGCCCGTCCCTTAGCTTCCAGGCCTGGACGGACGCACCTTTCTTTGCTTTCCCTTAACACGCACTGCTTTGCAGCATGACCACATTCTCCTGTAAGAAGCGCTTAAGAGGTGCCAGCTGGTGCTCAGCAGCAGACTGCAGGGCAAGAGACACGGTGAGGCCTGGGAAAGAGAAGAGCCTGGAAAAAAGGAAAAATGCTAGGCTGGCAGAGCCCAGAGGCTAGGAAAGAGGACACGGGCTTTCCTCTTCCTGTCCACCTTGTCGGCCGGTCAGTCACGCAAGGCTGGACTCCTCCGCTCCTCTGCAGGCGCCTTCCCCTCCGCAGTCAGGTGGGGTCCTCGTTTATCGTGGGACCCAGTGCCGTTCTCTGCCGTCTTCTTCCTCCTGGATCAGGCTTGCTAGAGCAACAGTGAAGGACTCTGTCCCGCGACCGTGCCTCTCGGTGGCCACACTGGTCTCTGGAACTGAGCAGTTCTGGATGTGGTTTCATCCGGTGTAAAGACAGGGAGGACATGGACCAAGGGGCTGTGCAGCACGGTGTGCATGCCTAAACCCCGTGGGGCGCTTGCCATTCTCCCAGGCCACTTTGTGCTCCGAGGACTGTTCAGCCTCGAGTCTTTCAGAGGGCAAAAGCCACCAAGAGGTGAACTGCAATCGCGTCCTGAGCAGGGTCCTCAGGTTCCACCCTGACCTTGTTGTCATCATCGTTTGGCCACTCGGTGGTGAGACTTCGTTTCGTTTTGCTTTTGCTTGTTTGTTTTGCGACGCCAGAGCTGGACTCCACAGCCCCATACCTGCCAGGTGCCCTGTGCACCAGCTCCAAGCGGTGGAAGGCTTGGGGACTTAGGGAGACAGATTCCCTGGGTTTTCAGTCTTACTCCACTCCTATATCTTAGCCTTTAGACAAGCAGTGGTGTCTCTGCCTGTGCGTCTGCCCGTACTGGATTCTTTAAGTTTGTGCAGAGGTGTCCCGGCCTACTCATCCCTTTATTATATTGAAGCGCCACAGGGCTTCCTCCATGGTTAAAACAAGCTGGTTGCTTAGGCCAGTATTTGAAATAGAAGACCCAGCGGCCTGGTGCGTTTCCCACAGAGAGCTCCCAGCGGTGCTCAGAGAAGAGCCAGGCAGAAGACTGGGAAGAACCGTGCTCTGGACGAGGGCTGCTTCCTGGAGGGCCTCGCGCAGCCCACAGCAAGCGCAGGTGCTCGGGCATCTCTTCCACCTGGAGGGCCCACGCTCATCAACCTGCTGGGACCACAGTCACC
This sequence comes from Capromys pilorides, assembly GCA_004027915.1. NCBI lineage: Eukaryota > Metazoa > Chordata > Mammalia > Rodentia > Capromyidae > Capromys > Capromys pilorides. The sequence goes on along the minus strand of PVKN010030940.1, from coordinate 2,546 downwards.
ACTCGAACCCCACATTTCAAATACCATCATCTTGGGGGCTGAATCCAGAATCCAGGTTGGGGGTGACCTGCCGTTTACCCACGGCAGTGGTGTGGGCTCACAGCGCGGTCCACTGGGCTCGGCATCTGGGGCTGAGGGCAAAGTCCGCAGGCTGGGAGGCCCTATCAGCCGGTGTCTGCAGCAGGACTGATTCAACGCGGGACGCAGAAGGTTACAGGAGTAGCTTACAGTATTTTCCCAGAGAGTCAAGGGTCAAAGGGTGCAAAGGGATCTGGCTGCACACTAGAGACTGGAAAAATCCAGCCGAGGACCAGGATCGCATGGCAGACAAGTGGGGGCTGAGGACTCCGGGAGGGAAGACCTCAGGATCTGTGCTAGGAAGCCCAAGGGCTGCGCCCCCGACCGAAAGGCCCGTGCTGCAGCTGAAGAGTCTGCACCCGAACGGAAGGGGACGCTCCTGCCAGGAGAACAGCAGCCATCCTCGGCGAAGGCGGGGCCCAGCCACCGAGAGCAGCGGCTGCTCCACAGCGCGTGGGCACAGACCCTTCCCTCGCGATCTCCTTTTCCAAGCGCCGCGCTAGCTCGGTGCCACTGGGCATGCGCTCTCCCGCTGACCGATTATTACCGACCACAGACAGCAGCAGTCCGTCGCCTCTGCATTCTGCCCGGAATGATGGGGTGGGATGTTGACAGGCTGGGAGCCTCTGCAGACCGCGCCCTTGCTTGCGGTTGACATCTTCTCCGTGCGCTTTGGTGTTGTCTCTTCCACGGGTGTCTCTGTTTCCAACTTTCCTTTTTATAAGAACTCTGCCATTCTGGATTAATGTTTGTCCGAATGACTTCATTTAACTTGATTCCCTAAAAAGAAAAAAGAAAAAAAAAAAAAAACACTTCCAAATGAGGCCCTACTCATGCATTAGGACAGCAACATGGAACATTTTGGAGGAAAGAAATCACACCTTAGCACCCTAACATCGGTACTTCCTTTTTATAATAATGATGCCCTCTCTTACCTGCCTGTGTCAAGAAGTCTGTAACATGTAGCTCACTTAAATACAATAAAACAATAAGACCAAAGTAATCTGTCACATTAAGGAAAATGATTTATAATAAGTGAATAACCATTCTACTTTGTAGATGTGTAATATGGCTTCATTAGATGGACAGGGAAAAGGGGTCTCTTGGGGTCACTGCAGAGGTCATGGCCACAGACAGCGTTGAGGTGCACTGACCTGGCCCATCAAATACTGTGGTAACTTTTACAAGGTAAAGTGGCTTGACAAAATGCTGACAACTTTTGTGAGTTTCAAAACAGATTTCATTAGAATACCCATCTGTCTGTACATCAGGTGGATTTCTGAGTGAGCCAGCTCTTAATGTCATGGTGCAAAAAGAGGAGTTTTTAGAACAGAGAGCATTTTTGCCTGTTTTTAACCCACCTGGGTGTCCTGTGAGCATTTATCCATTGGGTAGCTATGGTACCTACAGGGTAGCTGGGTATTGTGGGACCTGCCTGTAGTCCCAGCACACTAGGGGCTGAGGCAGGGCGACCGTGAGTTCAAGCCTACTGGAACCTTAGCCACTTAGCAAGATCGGGTTGAAATAAAAGACTAAAGTAGGTCTGGGGACAAGGCCCTGGCTCCTGTCCCTCGTACCAGAAGAGAAAAACTCGTGCAGGAGGCAGGACGATTGTCTCCTGGACGACGTAATGCTCCGCAACCTTCCTCCACACCGAGTACTTACCAGCTGTGCCCTCCATTGATGTGACGGTCTCGAGGTCCCGGTCGCCCCTTTGAGGATGTCCGTCTGTGCTGGAGGTGAAGTTTAATTCGTGGGACTCCTGGGCCCTGGGCGAGATTTTGGAGCGCACCTAGTTCTACCAGGGTAGAACTAGAAATCATGACATGTTCAGAAGAGGAGTCACCGCCAACTTCTTGACACATCTTAGGCCTTCAGAGAGGAGTGGAGCTTGGGGCAGTGACCCAGTAGCTGGTTCCCTAAAGTGCAGTGCTGAGTTGTCCTCCCAGGTGTTGCTCATGACGGCTGTGCGCATGGAAGCTCACCATGGAGAGACGGTGGGCCTGAGCCACCTCACCTGGAGGCCTTCACACAGGGCATGGGGACTCGGAGGGCTTTAAGCAATATTACAGTTATGTTTTTAAGGGGGAACTATAAGGTATTGGAGTAGAGAGGCTGCATGTTAATGCAGAGAAATGTGGGCCTGCGGTGTGCAAAAGCTGGGGAGAACCTGAAGCATGATGGGAACATGGATTGTGAGGCAGAGGCCACGCACATGCACCCACCCCGATAGCTGAACAGGCAAATGGGCCATGGCGTGTACGCTTTATCTCCATGTCTGGGGTGTAATGACCTTTACCAAAGGGAAGTGACAGTGGCAACACCTAGGGTTACAGTACAAAGAGAGCAAACCTGGTCTTCGGCACAGTGGAGCCGGTGCCTGCAAACTCCTCTCATGCTAGCAGCATCCGTTGGAGCCGGACTTCAAGTGAATGGGGGATGGAGCGGACCTGGGAGGCAGCATCGCA